>CM014737.1:27592358-27801400 GCA_004329165.1 Spatholobus suberectus | reverse complement strand
ACTTTGATTGTGAATATTTTTGTCTCATGGTAACAAGATCCTTCTACAGTTTCTCCACCGTCAGCTTAGCTTAATCTGGGTTTTTGAAACAGTGGCCAATTTCAGCATCTCCATCTTTGACCTCTGCGATGATCTCCACCATCTTCTCTACCTCAACGATTTTCGAGTCTCTGTCTTTGACACCCAGCTCCTCAACTTTCTCCCTCTCAGCAATGTCTTTAACACCTAGCTCCTCCCCAGTGGTGGGTTCAATTCTTCCACTGGCAGAAACCTCAGGGGTTTCCACTGAATCACTATCTTGCTGTGCCTCTGTTGCCCACTCGCCCAGCTGAGAAGTCGATACTGCTTGCATGGGTTGTTTGTCTTCTTTTTTGGACTCAAGACTGATGCTTTTTTTTTAATCAACAGCTGCAGCATCTTTTCAATCTCTTCAATTCCCTCAAACTTGTAAGGAACCAAGAATAGAAATGGGAAAAAAAAAGGAAAGATTTTATTGAATTGGATGAAAAGAACAATGAATAGGAGAGAAATCTCTCCTCCAAGGGATTCCCCCTTCACAAAGAGCTAAGGCTCAATTTACAAATGACAACAAATCTGAATGTTCTCCCTTTCCCCTTACATCCTCCTATTTATTTAACTCATAAAACCCCCTAATTGTCTTAACTAACTCTCCCTTTCCCATGGTCCTAACAATACCACCCCTCCTAAAATCAACCTTGTCCTCAAGGTTGAAAAAAAAAATATGGATAACATATAGATTTCATGTAACTGTTTCCCCAAAATCTAATCGTGCAGTACCCCATCTCCAGCCCAATTTGCATCTTTTGACAAAAGACTTTCATTGGCCTTTGCAGTCAATTGAATCACATTGCAGCCACCTATTGGTTTTTCCTTGTTTGCATTCTGTGTTGGGCCAAATTTGCTCTTGATGGGGATTAGTGCGGTTTGACCTTGACTTGAGCTAGGTGAGTGTTGCATGAGGCCCACTGCTGGAGTTCGAAACAAAGATCCAATTTGAGCCCATGGGAGGTTTCCAACTTGAGACATTGGGTGGTTTTTGGCTGGGGACTCTTCAACAACCAGCTCCTCATCTCCAGTGCCTTTGACAGCAATGTCAACCTCTGAGGATTTTCTGTTTCGTGACTCCAACAATGCTGATGGGCTGACAGGCTCTTCCTCCAAGAAAACAAGCTCCTTCTCTGGCTTCAAGGATTCCAAAGATCTCCCTGTCTTGCTCCTGTTCAGTACTTCATTATATTGTTCTATTTCTAGTTCTTGATCTAACACATAGATGAGGTGTTTCCCGTTTGTTTCTCCCTCTGTGCAATCACCAAAGGTGGCTAACTTCACCATTCTTGTCCAAGAATGAACCTCTGTATTATTGCAGCATTCTGATCCACTCCCTTCCATGCTCTTCTGGACATTCTTGGTTGAATGGGGATCAACCTCCTCTTGAATGCTTTGCTCATTTATGATCTTGTCCTCCAACATGATGTATTGTTTCTGCATTCACCTTTCCAACCAGTGCTTGATCTCTTGTATTCCCTCAACCTTCTTGATTTCAGAGGGATGCGTCTCCACCCTTTTCTCCTCAAGAATGGTTTCTTGACTCTTTTGTATCTTGTGCAGTTTATGTTTCAACTCTGAAATGCTCTCCTTGCAAGAATGATGCTGCAGCCCATGAGAATTGGCCGCCTCCCTCATAAACATCTCCTTCTTCTTTAATGACCCATCTAATTCTGGTTTGATTTCTTGCTTCTTTACGAACTGCTGCAACATTCGCTTAATCTCAAATAGATTGCTGGCCCTCTCCTTCAAAAACACCATGGAAGTAGTCTCCATTTCTTCTCAGCAACAAATCAGGCAGTCTCTTTCTTCTTTGCGGAATTCGAAATTGATCCGGCAGGTCGGACCAATTTGTTAGGAACCCAAAGTAGAAGATAGAAGAAAGATTGTATTTCTTGATTGCAAAAGAATGGAAAATAGGAGAGATAACTCTCCTCCAAGGGTTTCCCTTCACAAAGGATTTCTCCTTTCCCAAAGAGCAAAGCTCAAATCTCAAAATGATACAAAATAGAATCCCTCCTTTCCTCTTAATTTCCTCTATTTATATCTAACTAGTTCCTATAACTGACTAACCGCTTGTTACTAATCTTACCTACCCTCCTATCTAACTAGCTCCTAACATATAGGCAATTAACTATATTTGCTCCTACAATATTTTGTATCAGATGTTTTGATTTTATGTTATCAGAGTATAGTATAAGTCGTGGTACAGATCTATATTAGCTTTAGGTTTTGTTGATTGTTTTCTGTTATGTCTGTTAGGTTCTTTTATGATTCAGTTGTAAACAGCCAACTGCTGAGCCAGCAGTTGATTACTATAAATCAGTATATAGGTCCTCATGTGACATTTCTCAAATCAAGATAGATTGATCTCTCATTATTCGCAATTCTCTTTCTCTCTGAAATCTCTCTTCTCATCTTCTGCTGCATTTCTAATATATGTGACTATGGCTGTATGGCCCATATAAAATGAAACATCGATGAACAAAAACAGGATATGAAACAAACTTTGAAAGTGACCACTCCAGTGTTCTCAAACAAAGAATTAAGAAATTAGAAATATGACGAGCAAGAAGCATAAGACTCCTGTTTGGGAGATGGTGGCACAAACTAGGGTATCAGTGAGAACTACAATCTAATCACTTACAAAGGACCACTTGGGATTCATTTGCCAGCATACTATGATTCTATCACCAAGGGTGTGTAAATATTAATGGTCTCATACTTTAGCTAGAATGGGAAGAAGATACATGCTAATTGAGAACTTATCACTGAATATTACCTCAAGAACAAACTACAGCAAAAGTTAAAAATTTGTCTAATTAGTTCTATAATTTAAATATTGAAGTGAACAAGTAAAAAAGAAATAGAAACTAAAGATCAGTAGAGATGCTTCATATTATGTGCTTTTTCTCCTATCTTTTGGGGTTTGTCACATCAGATTGGCAGGGTATTGATTGGATTAGCTCTCCTCCTCATTCTAACTATTCATACTCTGTTCAAGCTGGTGTCGGTGCTAGAATTGATATGATAAATATTATGATCATTGGCCTATTTGAAAATCCACTTGTTGATCTAGGCCTGGTGAACCAACTGGGTAGCAAGGTATATTTTCTCAAGGATATCATTGAACATATGCTGAATAATTTATGCATTTCTTTCAAAGGGAAAGAGTTGGTTTCTTGATAAAGTCTCATTCATGTCTGGAACAGGAACAGAGAGTTAGCTACGGAAGCAATACGGAAATCCCTAGCTTTGCCAAAAAGTGGTAAATCTACTAAGAAACCACTGCTTCCTCTTTCCAAAAAGTCTGCACAAATTCTGGTATCAGGATGTCATGCTAACAGTTTGAGTTATCAATTCGGAGGATGGACAATTACCTGGTAGGGGCTTGACGGCAATGATCTTACATGGGTAAGTCGATACATTTAGTCTGCAGAAATTACCCTAAAAACCAGAAATCTGGAGTCCTTGCCTAGGGTAGCTGTCAGATTGTAAACTGTTAGAATATCTAGAATTAAGAGGCACATACTAGTATAAATTATAAAGTAGGGGTGAGTATTTTGTATTTTCTATCACATAAAATCGGTATCAATTCCAAATTTTTCAATCTCTACAAGTCTAGTATTGTTCGTTCATTTCTTTGTTCTCTAGTTCAAATCCTATAATTTCATCAATTACTTTTTAATCTTTGATCATTTCATAATTTCACGTAGTCATTTACTTACATCTTAAAATTATAGTTTTGAATCAAAAATATTATACTTTGTAGTCATTTCCATGTTAAAATCCTTGTTTTGGACTGTCTTAATCCTGCAAGGGCTGGCACGAAAAACATTGATATCATATAGCCAATTAGGATATTTGTTCGTAGTTTCTTTATGTGGGATAGTTATAGATTGTGATAGAATTCCATTTGGCTAATAGGTGCAACAATCGTTGAAGCTGTGTAACAAACTGTTGATCCTTCTACTAAAGTTGTCTACAATGAAAATCATGAGGTGCACTTTGTCAAGTCAAACAAATTTTCCTATGGCATTGTTGTTGTGGGAGAACACACTTATGCTGAAACATTTGGTGACAGTTTGAATCTAACTATAGCTGAGCCTGGTCCAAGAACTATCACCAAAGTATGTAGGGCTATTCAATGTGTAGTTGTTCTAATCACTGGCCGGCCTGTATGTGGGGGTATCAATAATAGATGTACTTGCAGCTGCATGGCTTCCTGGCGCTGAAGGTCAAGGTGTTACTGACTCTGTATGGTGACTATGAATTCACTGGCAAGCTGGCAAGAGCATGGTTCAGGACAGTTGATCAACTCCCAATGAATGTTGGTGATAAATATTATAATCTTCTATTTCAATTTGGATTTGGGTTCACTAAATATTGAATCCTCATATAAGATGTCCAAGAACAGGACCCTTTTCAACTTGGAGCATTGAAATTGTCAATTGATGAGTGACCTTAGAGAAACTTCAATTATGAGATTGAATACTAGAATATAAACATCTTTGTAAAACAAAACTTATTTGTAGCCTTGACTATTTTATTAGCATACAAATTTTATTTTCTTAGTGTTTTGGATCTTTTAATAAGATTTATTCCTCCAACAGCAACTTCTTTGGAAAAGTTGATGTTGAGTTCAATTTCTAATTAGTCTCGACATGCAATTCGATTGGTGATACTTACTTAAAGGATGACATGGTTCATTGTTGAAAATATGCACAATAAAATTATTTCCCTTAAACTAATAGTCATATATCCAGTAGCAATTTGTACGGCTCCTGCATGGATCGTTCCAACCGAAGCTTCTATTAATTTGTATCGTAAAGACCCCATAAATTAACAGAAAAATAAAAGCAAAGAACTAATGTGTATAATTTTGTAATTTTAAATTATGTAATTTGCATTTTATATTTTTATTTGAATTATATATATATATATAATTTTAAACATTTTTATTTTAAATAATTTTCCTTTATTTTATATTTTCTTCCTTATACCTGAATTTAAAAATATCAATATGATAATACATTTGATGATTTCTAGTAGTAGATCAAATCAAAAGACAATCTCTCTCTCTTATACATGGGATTTTTGCACCCTACCAATAATGTTGGCACAGGTGATGTGTTTAGAGACCATAATGCTTTTCTCCTCATTTGATGGGGTAGGGGATGTTACTAAAGCTGAATTGCTAGCTTTTATACATAGGATGCAACATGCTTGGGATAGAGGGATGAGACATATTGTTTGTCAGATGGATGGTTTGCATATTGTTGATATTATTAACGCTGGGGTTTGTCCTACTCATCATCCCCATGCTTCCTTCGTCTTGAGGGCTTTGGAGTTGTTTAGTTGGGATTGGACTTGCGTCTTGGTTCATATTAGGCGTGAAGCAAATTCTGTAGCTCATTAGTTTTGGTGTTCATCAATTACAACCTTTGCTGCACTCTTTGAAAGATAGTTTTGTGTGATTTTCTGCTTTTTCTGTATTTATTTTCCAATGAATCTCTCTCTCTCTCTCTCTCTCTCTCTCTCTCTCTCTCTCTCTCTCTCTCTCTCTCTCTCTCTATATATATATATATATATATATATATATATATATATATATATATTAGATGAATGATTCAAATAGGTTTGAAATAAATAAATTTTATTAGATTTAAAATAGCAATATTCTCTTTACATTCTTTCATATTTGTGACAGAGAGTGAATACAAGGAAAAATAAGAGTGGAAAGTATCAAATTCAAGTAAATTTATCCTGACCAAGCATGTAAATAATGCATATTACCACTACACTAAATTTACATATACAATGAAATCAAAAAAATAAATAAATAATAAATAATTATCTTTGTGTAATTTTTTTTTTATTTAACATATTCTATTGCTATTTTTTCTTTAAAAATCAAGATGTTCGTTCAACACGCAAGTCAATATATCTAGTCGAGCTAATGACTAATGCAACCTAATCTGTAATAGCATTATTTAAATAAACATTTAAAGCATATTGCTTCTACCCACATATAAGAGAAAAAAGGCAATGAAATTGTTAGCTTATAGTTATGTAAAATGATTTTGGGTTACAGAGATAAGCATGCAGGTCACATCTTCAAAGCCAAATAGTTACAACTTTTATCTAGATTAACACTAATATTCTTGATATGTAATATAAAGAAAATATGGCAAAAAATTGAAACTTCTTACAAGCATGTTAAAACTTCGGGACTCAAGCACAATAAATTTTGACATCTTTAGGATTTTGCCAACTCTTTTTAGCTAAGTTAATATCTTATAATATGATATTTTATATTATTGTAAGGATTAATATTAGATCTTTGTGATAACTATTATAAAAGAAATGAATGGTCAAAAATTGCAACTTGTTGCGCCATCGTGATGTATAAATCTCTCAAGAATAAAACCAAAATCACAATTAATTCCAAAAATTAGATAACTAAAAAGGTAAAATTCATAAGCATCAACATATGACTGCACTTTTGCATTTAAATTTTGAATCATCCATACATTAATGTAACAACTTGATATCACTCATGTAGCGTCCAAGGATACTGTAGAGCGAACACCATGATGGTGTCCCTTTTTATTTCTGAATGAAGAGAAATAGACCACCAAACAGCTATAAGTGCTGCTTTGACTCTCCCAATAAGCTAGCGCTCATTTCCCATCAATATTCTCCGTAAGTGATCCAAAAGAAAAGCTGCTCCACATGTTAAGAACACTATGTTATTGCAACATATACTAGGCATAATTTTCTAGAATCAATAGTATTTTTAACTGATAATTTCTATATTTAAAGGACTAATTCCATTTAAGAAAAAAAAAACAACAAATAAGGAACCTACAATTAAGGAGTGGGTGAAGTTCCATACCGATGAAGTAACCACAGGACTGATTATCATTTCTGGTTAAGTCCTCTTCCTCTGTCAATGCGGGAAGTTGTTCCCGTTCAATGGATTTCGATTCATAATTTGCCAGCTCAAACCCCGACGCTGTGGCATATATTGGAAAGACCCCAAACCCTTTTATGCTTTCTTTATCTCCGTCAAAGTCGAATGTAAATGTTATGTCCCTGGAATGATCATACATTTCACTTATTCTGTCATATTTGCTGATGTCATGATACCAAAATATGACGTGATCTGAAATTGGATTTTCGCAACATGTGTACTTGTCGTCCCAGCAGTCGCGGCTGTACCAGACCCTTGCATCATCTTGATAGACAGATGCCAAAATATCATGGGAGACTGATCCCTTGGAAAGAATGATGCCGTAAATGAAACCGCATAAGTGAGATATTGGAATACAAGGAATAGTTATTGAACTCTCTGCGGTACGAAACCCACACTTGCCCATGACATGGTCTCCCGGGAAGGCGAAATAATCTCTGATCCATAAGTTAGGACGGTGTTGGTGTAAGTAGGGTATCCAACTTTGTAACATGTGCTGTAACACTAGCTGTTGAGTGATCTCTGTCTCCAAAGAAATGCAGTTAAAGGCGCTCACCACATATAGGGTAGGTGGAAGCTCCGGCAGAGATACGAGTTTCTTGCAATCATCTAACCGAAGCACTCTCAAGGACGGTGGAAGCTCCGTCAGAGACAGTGAGTTCCCTGCAATCTTTTAAATTAAGCCTCTCTTAGCATTGAAAATTCAGGTAAGTCTAATGAGAAGAAGTGACCAATCGAGGACGGCAATGAACATAAAGTGCTGCCAGAAAACGTCAATTTTGTCATTTCCTCTAATGTCAATGAGATTTCCTTAAGAGATGAACAACCATCGAGTCTGAGTAATTTGAGAGATTTGGAACGAAGGTTAAGGCTTTGAATCACCCTGCAGCCAGCTAGGTCAACTTTTATTATTTCCTCGGATGCCACTGAGATTTCCTTAAGAGATGAACAGCCATTGAGATAAAGTTGTATTAGAGATTTTGAATGAAGGTTCAGGCTTTTAATCACTTTGCAGTCACTTAAATCCAAATATGCAAGCTTGGGGAAAGATGACATTGATGATGACAATGCACATATAGCAGTGCCAGATAATTCCAATATTGTCATTTCCTCGGATGCCACTGAGATTTCCTTGAGAGATGAACAACCATTCAGAAAAGTTCTCTTAGAGATTTTGAATGAAGGTCGAGGCTTTCAATCACTTTGCAGTCATTTAAACGCAAATATGTAAGCTTGGGGAAAGACGACACAAATGACGACAATGCACATATCAGCAAGTGCCAGATAATTCCAATTCTGTCATCTCCTCTGATGCCACTGAGATGTCCTTGAGAGATGAACAACCATTGACATAAAGTTCTCCTAGAGATTTTGAATGAAGGTCGAGGCTTTCAATCACTTTGCAGTCAGTTAAACGCAGATATGTAAGCTTGGGGAGAGATAACATTGATGACGACAATGCACATATCGCAGTGCCAGATAATTCCAATGCTGTCATCTCCTCTGATGCCACTGAGATGTCCTTGAGAGATGAACAACCATTGACATAAAGTTCTCTTAGAGATTTTGAATGAAGGTCGAGGCTTTCAATCACTTTGCAGTCAGTTAAACGCAGATATGTAAGCTTGGGGAAAGATGACATTGATGATGACAATGCACATACAACGGTGCCAGATAATTCCAATCTTGTCATGTCGTCGGATGCCACTGAGATTTCCTTGAGAGATGAATAACCATTGACATAAAGTTCTCTTAGAGATTTTGAATGAAGGTCGAGGCTTTCAATCACTTTGCAGTCAGTTAAACGCAAATATATAAGCTTGGGGAAAGATGACACAAATGACGACAATGCACATATTGCGATGCCAGATAATTCCAATCTTGTCATTTCCTTGGATGCCCCTGAGATTTCCTTAAGTGATGAACAACCATTGATATAAAGTTCTCTTAAAGATTTTGAATTAAGGTTGAGGCTTTCAATGACTTTGCAATCAGTTAAATGCAAATATATAAGTTTGGAGAAAGATGACACAAATGACGACAATGCACATATTGCGATGCCAAATAATTCCAATTTTTTCATTTTCTTGGATGCCACTGAGATTTCCTTGAGAGATGAACAACCATTGACATAAAGTTCTCTTAGAGATTTTGAATGAAGGTCGAGGCTTTCAATCACTTTGCAATCACTTAAACCCAAATATGTAAGCTTGGGGAGAGATAACATTGATGACGACAATGCACATACAGCGGTGCCAGATAATTCCAATCTTGTCATGTCCTCGGATGCCACTGAGATTTCCTTGAGAGAAGAACAACCATTGACATAAAGTTCTCTTAGAGATTTTGAATGAAGGTCGAGGCTTTCAATCACTTTGCAATCACTTAAACCCATATATGTAAGCTTGGGGAGAGATGACACAAATGACGACAATGCACATATCGCGGTGCCAGATAATTCCAATCTTGTCATTTCCTCGGATGCCACTGAGATTTCCTTAAGAGATGAACAACCATTGACATAAAGTTCTCTTAGAGATTTTGAATGAAGGTCGAGGCTTTCAATCACTTTGCAGTCAGTTAAACGCAGATATGTAAGCTTGGGGAGAGATAACATTGATGACGACAATGCACATACAGCGGTGCCAGATAATTCCAATCTTGTCATGTCCTCGGATGCCACTGAGATTTCCTTGAGAGATGAACAACCATTGACATAAAGTTCTCTTAGAGATTTTGAATGAAGGTCGAGGCTTTCAATCACTTTGCAGTCAGTTAAACGCAGATATGTAAGCTTGGGGAAAGATGACATTGATGACGACAATGCACATACAGCGGTGCCAGATAATTCCAATCTTGTCATGTCCTCGGATGCCACTGAGATTTCCTTGAGAGATGAACAACCATTGACATAAAGTTCTCCTAGAGATTTTGAATGAAGGTCGAGGCTTTCAATCACTTTGCAATCACTTAAACGCAGATATGTAAGCTTGGGGAGAGATGACATTAATGACGACAATGCACATATCGCAGTGCCAGATAATTCCAATCTTGTCATCTCCTCTGATGCCACTGAGATGTCCTTGAGAGATGAACAACCATTGACATAAAGTTCTCTTAGAGATTTTGAATGAAGGTCGAGGCTTTCAATCACTTTGCAGTCAGTTAAACACAGATATGTAAGCTTGGGGAGAGATAACATTGATGACGACAATGCACATACAGCGGTGCCAGATAATTCCAATCTTGTCATGTCCTCGGATGCCACTGAGATTTCCTTGAGAGATGAACAACCATTGACATAAAGTTCTCCTAGAGATTTTGAATGAAGGTCGAGGCTTTCAATCACTTTGCAATCAGTTAAACCCAAATATGTAAGCTTGGGGAGAGATAACATTGATGACGACAATGCACATATCGCAGTGCCAAATAATTCCAATTCTGTCATCTCCTCTGATGCCACTGAGATGTCCTTGAGAGATGAACAACCATAGAGATAAAGATCTCTTAGATATTTTGAATGAAGGTTGAGGCTTTCAATCTTTATGCAGCCGCTTAAATTCAAACATGTAAGATTGGGATGAGATAAAATGGATGGATGGAGTTGATGCAAGCTTTGACAATAGCAAAGAACTACTTCTTCAAGTTTTTCTGCCTTAGATAAGTCTGGGGTCTCAATCAAGTCTCTGGAGCCTGAAAGGATAACTTTCTTTAAATTCCCAAGATTCTGTAACAAGAAAGATATGCATCACATTATTCAAAAATTGTTAAATTCATAATCACAAGCAATAACTAGAAGAGAAACCTAATCATACATAGAAGCATTTGAGGCAACACAAGAACAGTTGCCACTTAATTCTCTCCCCTGTACCTTTACAAATTAAAAGAAAAATGTAGTACATATTCTACTTTCTTACCTGATCCCCATCCCAAAGCTTTTTGAGCTTGCTATTTGACATGTAAAGCCCTACAAGCTGTTCAGCACGAAAGTTAGACGGCCAAGACTGAAGACAACATTCATTCCAATGAAGCCACCGCAATTTATCAAACACGAACTCGAGATCATTTGGAAGTTCCACATTAAATCTGCAGTCCCTCAACCAGCCTTTTATTTGAAGAAATCTTAGGTTAGTCATCTTTGCAAGGGAATCAGAGCTCAAATCTAGATCCGCATTTAATTTATCCAAATATAAAATTATGCCTTCAACAACATCAGTTCCCTGCCATACAAAAAATAGAATAATAATTAGCAAATTCTATCATACTAGCTACGATCAAAAAGGATACAAGTATTATCAAATAGAGATAATTGCATCTCCCATTTACCTTGTTTCTTTTCAATACCTTAATCACTTCCTCATGTTTCCACAATCGACTTCGTCTTCCAGGGTCTTTGATAGATTCTTGAGCAACAATTTTCCAACCCATATCCTGTATCAAGTCATGCATTTCTATATCATTGTATTCTGAAATTGTTATGAGAGCTTTATCTAATAGGGCGTCTATCCCAGTCGCAGATGCTGGAAAGAAATCAAAAGCTTCCAGTGCACTTGTTACATAATCTTTGTCTGCTCCTTTGAAGAAGCATGCAATGTCTAGAAATATGTTATGCTGCAAACGATCTAAGCCATCAAAACTTAATTTTAATGCCTTATGAATTTCCATGTTTGGCATCTGTTGAAGTTTTTTCAATTCTTCTTCCCAGGCATTTTTACTTTTTGAGCGACGAAGACTTGCACCTAGAACTTTTAAAGCCAAAGGATTACCTTTGCAATAGAAAATCATTTCCCTTGATAGCATCTTGATATCCATCTTCAGGCTGTTTTTCTCCAAAAACAGTCAAACAGAAAAGCTGAAGAGAGTGATCAGAGTTCAAATCCTGGACTGGATATATTTCAGACCCTGGTCTAAGTATTTGCTTATCTCTAGTTGTAACAACGACTCTACTTCCTGGTCCCAAGAAATCATAGTCCACAATTAGTTTTTCTAATTGCTCTGAGCTTGCCGCATCATCCAGCACAATGAATACTTTTCTACGTCGAAGACGGCTATGAATCTCATTGGTATCAAAACTACGTTTTTTCTCCCCAAACAGCTTAGAAAAAAGTTCATCACGTAAAACGTCAAGCTTGTCTGATTTTTCCCTTACATTTGCAAGGAAGCAACGACAATCAAACTCAAAAGACAATTTGTCATATAATGCAGTAGCAAGGGTGGTCTTACCTACGCCACCCATGCCCCATATTCCAAGAGTTTTAACTTCACTTGACTCAATTTTTAGTAGTGATTCAAGCTTTTCAAGATGTTCCTCAATTCCAAACAGTCCTTTATGTTGGTTTGGGTATCTAGGAGGCAATTTTTTGAAAACATCTCCAACAATGTCCTTAAGTAAATCAGGATCAGTCCTAGCATATGAAAAGGGAAACAAAGAAACAAATGAAGTGTTATGACTTATGAGTTTAACAAATTCCAAAGATAAAAAAAAGGAACTATACAAATGATTGTACATAATCTAGGATATGGTAGTGTAGTAGAGAAAGAAACAAAATAATATATTCGGGGAATGAAAATCCAACGACATAGAAAAGATAATCAATGCCTCTATTTTTTCTACGCAACGAACTTCCTATGCAAATTACCATGTGTTAGTACTTAAAAATATGAGAAAAGTTTGATTTTGTAATGGTTAGAATGTAAAGGCTGGAGGTTACTATATGGTCTCCCGTGTAGGATAGAATCTGACGTTTATTTCTCTCAGTTGCTTGTATACAATATGTGAGCCTTTTGCTGCTATATATAGGCATCTAATCACCGCCTATTGCATGTCGGTGGGTTATTGAAATAATTTTTACTACTTTCTATAACTTTCTAATGTTAAGTGAATCATCACATTTTCAATCCGGATATTTTACTGCAATCCTCATTTTTCTAGTACCTTCTTTTCAAGAGTTATCATGACATATCAACTAATTTCTAAAACTTTCTCTTCAATTCTTGAAATTTGTATCACTTTTAACACCATGAAAGGTGTTGTACCACAAAAAGTATGCTCAATTTGGAATCAAATTAGGACAGCTCCATTTAAAACAATACACTATCTTTTTCATTTTTTCTTTCAGAAAATTTAATCATCACTCTCAATTTATTTTATTTACCTATAATGTTGAGAGTGCAGTCCAGCGATATTGGCTGCTTCAGTGAGAGCAGCTTTCCATTTGTTGCACCTGGAATCTCCCTCATGTTTTGCAAAGGCTTGCGCGTAGCTCCCAGACTGTTTCCTCACATTGGATGGATCTACGTTGTAGAAGACTGGTATAACAATCTGCCGTCGGACTTTCTACATTCCAGAATCTTGATGAGTTCTTCCAAGCACCACTTTGAGGAAGCATAGGTCTCTGAGAAGATGACAATAGATACATGAGAATCTTCGATGGCTTCGGTGAGTGCTGTTGAGATTTCATCTCCATTTTGAAGTCGATCATCTATATAGGTTTCGACTGACTTTTCATTCAAAGCATTATATAGATGGCTTGTGAAGTTCTTTCGGGTGTCTTCACCTCGAAAGCTTAGAAAAACATCATATTTTTTAGAAGACATCATAGAAGAGGAGTTAGAGGAAGAAGCAACAGAACTGATCCTTTGCTGCTCATCCATTAGGAATTCCTGGTGCGGCACCTGCAAAGATCAGAATGCTACGTTTGAAGCAATGAAAACACTTTAACGTTTCAATGCATTCTTGACACTTGTCCTTCCTATTATACATTTAAATTTATAGATCGCTCTAATATGATATTAATAGTTCAAATTTCATATACTCTTTCTCACGTACAGAAGATTAAACACTTAGCAAATTGCAAGTGTGATTTTGAGGTGTGTTGTTATCCTTGGAAGTTTCTTTTACCTTGATTAGTGGTTTGCTTTTGACTTGGAAAAGCTGATAGTCCATTCAAACATAACATGAGCTTAGTAAACAAGTAAATATAAGAAACATAGTAACATGAATTAATAATGAATCTAAACATCAAATTAAGTGAATCGCACTGCAGTTAATTAGAAACCTAAGTCCTAAAATTTAGATTCAGATAATATTTCTTTGGCATTTATTAATTAAACAACTGATTGACTGACATCTGCGATTGAAAATTATTCAGTATGTTCAAAACACAGTGGCTCCTCAAAAGACGGATTGTTTAGGAAATACTCTCAACTTTTAATACAAATTGGGTATCGATTAACAGAGAATTTAACATGATATTGAAAGTTGAATCTTTTACATTTCAGCTTCTCTATAGGTCAAGTGGTGCTTGATTTTCAACTGTATAACCCTAATTATGGCCCTGAAAGCAAAGACTGCTAAAACAGGGGAAACACATGGAATTTGATCCAATTTGTAATAAATCTTATAATGATTCGCAATAAAACCTGAAATCATTAGTTATAACCAATTTGTGCTTATTTTCTATCAAACCAAACAAGGTTGAAGCTGTTGGATACATGGTTCAACCTTTATTATTAATAGCAGGTGCTACTAGAGTATTGCTTAGCCATAAACAACCAAGACTCTGAGAAAAGCATTGACATCAAATGGAAACGAACTTAAATGTGCAAACTACATCTTCACAACAGCATAGACAGTCATGCTGATGGCAGCGAGTAATAAATCAAGGCATTTGCATAGTTTGTACTTTCTAACCATTTAAAACATGCTTAACACTTCATTAGATTTAAAAGTAAAGCAAGTAAAGCAACAAATCAGTTACGATTTACAAATCTAATCAAATTGTCAAAGTAGGTCTACCTTCAATTTAAAGAGAATTGTAGATGACCAATCTGAACAGCAATTAGAAGCTCATGCCCTTAGAACTATCGTCAGCTTAACAAAAAGAATGGCAGCATCCAAAGTGAACTTGATAAAAAATACAAAGAATATAGATGAATGGCTTTAAGCACTTCAATGAAAGTATGCTGTCTCACTAATTTTTCTTTTTTAAAAAAAAAAACAAGTTATTTTGCATTTTAGACAACCACAAAACCACTCATGTTTTGAGTCCATAATCTATTTTCTCAGGCAGCATTCACATTCTTAACCCATTCTCCACAAGCAAAACCATAGGAAAACAATAAGATATAAATTAGCCATCTCATTTCATCATCTATTATTTCTATTCAGAGGAAAAATTGAAAAAGAAAAAGACCTTACCACAGACCCAATCGGACTTCTTGCAACAGAGATTCTTTACATCAACACTAGAGCTTCTTGGGCGCGGCAGAGAATAACTAGACAACAATTTGTTGCATCAAAATGTTTAAACTCTTTGTCAAGTATGAACGAAGAATTAGGCAGCAGATGTAATGTAAACATACAAGTGTGTGTGTGTTGGCAGTGTCTTTGTCATGTATGTTTCTAAGAAGTTTCATATGCTATGATGCAGAGCCTGGTCTTCAGATTTCCACACTTTCTTAGCAGGTTCCTAGTGGGTTCCAATATCCTCTGTGCAACACTTTTCAAGTCTCTCTACTTTTTGACTACGTAGAGTGTGAGTATTATGCTTTCTTTCTTCTTTTGTGGTTGAACTATGTGTATAACGTATAATTTGGATGACGTAAAATATACATGTCTCTTACAGCCAGTGGTGTTGGCTCTCTATAATTTGGCAAGCCGAGTACTATAGTATACTAGTGCAATGCATACATGTGTACAAGCGTAGGTATCTATAATTTTTTAAGATTAAAAATTACTTTCAGGTTAAAATTTTGTGATTGGATTTTGAGATTTGAAATAAACAAAGAACAAAAGGAGGAGCTGAAACTAAAATCCCCTAAAATTAGCTTTATTATTTTTTTCAAAGTTCTTTTCATTAAAAAATTATTTATTTAAAAACTTCTTTTCTTAAAATTTTGTTTGATCCAACTTCTACTTCTAAGAAAAAGAAAAACCCAAAAGAAAATTGGCCAAAACATTTCCTTAATCAAGTCATGAGGCTATAAAGCTAGCTAGGGAAAAAGCTTAAGAAAGTTACAAGCTATTTTTCATATACATTTGTCATTTGTATATAACTAAAGCATATATAAACTCAACATCAATAAAGGCAAGCATATTATGGTAATTTCTATTTATTATAAGTAGTCTTTAGAATTTTACGCGCTTTCTTAATTGTTTCCTAGTAATATGAACAAAGAATTAGACAGCAGATCTAAATATTCAAGTGTGTTGATAGTGTCTTTGTCATGTATGTTTCTAAGAAGTTTCATATGCAGAGCCTGGTCTTTAGATTTCCACACACTTTCTTAGCAGGTTCCCAGTGGATTCCAACACGTTTCAAGTCTCTTGACTTTTGACTACGTAATGTGTGAGTATTATGCTTTCTTTCTCCATTTTTTGGTTGAAATACGTATAATTTGGACGACGTAAAATATACATGTCTCTTTCAGCCAGTGGTGTTGGCTCTGTATAATTTGGCAAGCCGAGTACTATTGTAAACTAGTGCAATGCATGTGTAATATGTACAAGTGTAAGTATGTAAAATTTTTGTCTTTCATTTAAAGGTTGATTATGCATGATGCATTGACTTGGCTTGCAGTTAGTTTTATCTTTTAATAGTTGTATTACAATTTGTGATACTTTTAACCTTCAATTTGTTTGGTTTCTCATTTGTGTAAGCTGCATTTACTATGCTTTTGAGAGGTTTCCATTCGCTTCCTGTTTGGTCGTGTCATGACACCCATGTCCTCAAAGTCAACAATGTTTTCTATTCATTAGCTGTACCCCATTATTAATTAATAATTTTAGAATAAACACCTTAATTAAATTATGAAAAATTTAGTGGTAGACACATGTTTCTTAAAATTGTGGAAAATTTAGTATAATCTTTTAGATTTAGGGATACAAATTATATTAGTCTTGAGATTAATGAGTCTCATTAAAAAGGATAAATATAATCTATATAGTTATAATAATCTTTAAGAACTAATGCATAATTTTTATATGAGTAAATTACACTAACATTTCCTAAAAGTTTTTTCAAATTGTACATAATTTTCTTGCTTTTTTAACGTTTAAAACAATCTCCCTTATAGGGATACACGATGTAATGTTTTTCAAATAATTAGAAGAGGTTAGTGTAATGTATAAGAGATGTCAGTGTGATGTTTTTTAAACAATTAAGGAAGTTAGTGTAGGAATAGAAAAAGAAGAGATATCGTGTGCAATCTGAAAAAATTTCAGAAAGAGTCAATGTAATTTACTCTTTTTATATTACCAATGAATACTATGTCTTACATTAAATTTATCAAGAATTTGTTTGAATGTTTGTTATTAATTTTTTTAAAATATTACATTTATTATTTATTATTTATTATTTTTCTAGTTTAAAAGAAAATATATAGATTAGAGCATATAAATAATACATTCGTTTATATGAAAATTATTTTTAACTTCTTAATATGAATATAAACTTCATTATTAATTATTTGTCTTTCATTTATAAAAACTGTCTTAAATATTTAAAAATGAATAAAAATAAAAATGTAATTAATAAATAATTAATATTATTTTAAAATTTTAAAATAATATAAAATTATTCTATATGAAAAGGAACAAAAAAATATTATCTAGGAGTTCCTCTTTTTATTAAGCTTTTGATGCAAAGTCTAGTTTCTTTTTTTTTTTAAGCAATTTTCCCTGCTTGGTAACAGAGTTTTTAAAATTATATATGTATTTTACGGTAGAGCCTTCCAAAAGATGAAATCAACCCATCATTAATGTGGAAGATATTTTAGTGAATTGATTTATGAAAAAATAATTTCCCAAACATAATAAAGCTTTAAAAATATAAAAAAATTGAAAGCATATAAATAAAAGGCAGTGATTTGAATAAAAAATGTTTTATTTTTCAAATAAATTATATTTCTATAAAAACATCATTTTTAGGAATACAATTGATGAGAAAATTGCCAAATTTTGTATGACTACTAATTAACCTTCTTAGAAGAAACATATTGATTTCCCCCCAAAAAATTATTCTCAAGTTTGGGTAGGCTTTAAAATATTATAGACATTATAATTATTCTTTTTCAAAAATGCACACAACAAGCACTTAAAAAAATAATGATTCATAAAAGTAAAAATTCTAATAAATAAATAAGAAATATAAATATACATCAATGTGTTGATATTTAAATTAAGAAAATATATTAAAAGTTTCGAAAAATAGATTTTAAAAATTTGAAATAAAATTAAAATAATATTCATTAAAATGAACCTAATTAATAAATTATATAAATTAACATACAATGGATGATTGTCTAAGCGAAATTAGATTTAAATTGTCTAAAAAGTAGGGGTGGCAAAACGGGTTCGACCCACCAAGTCAACCCACCTGATCCGCCATTTTTGGTGGGTTGGGTAAGCTTGTAAGACCCACCAACTCGCCATTTTTTTAAAATTTTCCCCCTTCTTTAGTTATTGTATGAGAGACATTAATAAAAAAACAAAATAAAAGACGCTCCACATGCACTGCTTCGCATTTACAATGTTATACTAAAAATATAATTACAACAATAACACATGCGTCTAGGGTTAGTTCTACTTGTAATTAAATACAATTCAATATTATACTAAAAAGTATAAATCCTCACTCTTTTTAATGAAGAGTATTATTTATTTTTAAGTGTCATAATAATTGTTATTTATTTTCAAGTAAGTTATTTTTGTAACTTATGAATGAAAAAATATAATCTCCCTTTCATATATTTAATGTGTATTAAAATAATAATAAAATTATATATCAAACAATCAAAGATTCAAAATTATATAATGTGTATTAAAATAATAATTATTTAATCCAATTCAATTAAATGATAATAAAAAATAAAAAAGTTTGGTGGGTTGAAAGTGGGACGGGTCAATCCACCAACCCATTTTTTTAAACCCATCAACCTATTTTAACAGATCAACTTGCCAACCCACTTTTTTGTACAACCCTCACTTGTTTTTCTTTGGTGGATTAATTCGCCAACCCACCAACCCACTTTACTTCACCCGGTCCCATTTTACTTTTGACAAGGCGAAATGGGTCAAGATAAATTGGCATGCTTTGTCATCCCTACTAAAAAGTGAACTAATATAGTGAATATGACCTTTAAATTACATTGCAATTTGGATGTCCTACGGAATATTTAGTACATGGTAGGGTCCAGCAAACAATGCAGTTAATGGGGAATATAATAAAGCGGTCTTCTTTTTTTGATAAAGTAATAATGTGGTCTTTTAAA
Source organism: Spatholobus suberectus (assembly GCA_004329165.1). Lineage (NCBI taxonomy): Eukaryota > Viridiplantae > Streptophyta > Magnoliopsida > Fabales > Fabaceae > Spatholobus > Spatholobus suberectus. The sequence goes on along the minus strand of CM014737.1, from coordinate 27,782,085 downwards.
CTTTGACGTAGAGGAGTTTTCGTATCATATTCAGTTGGTTCTGAATGATGTACAGGCCTTGAGCTTTGATTCTTTTTAATAAAATTTCCTCTTCCACCTTTTACAAAACTGTAGCTTGCATTCTTTTGATAAAAAAAAAAAAAAAAACCCGAATATTATAAATTTATAAAAATAAAATAAAGTATATATTAATTGTGTAAAATAATTTTATATTATTATTAAATTACAAACTATTATATTTAGTACATGATAGGGTCCAGCAAACAATGCAATTAATGGGGACTATAATAATGCGGTCTTCTTTTTTCGATAAAGGAGTAATGTGGTCTTTTAAACTTTGACTTAGAGGTGTTTTCGTATCAGATTCAGTCGGTTCTGAATGATGATGTGTAGGCTTTGTTGATTCTTTTAATAAAATTTCCTCTTTCCACCTTTTACAAAACTGCAGCCTGCATCCTTTTGATTAATAAAAAAAACCGAATATTATAAATTTATAAAAATAAAATAAATTATGTAATGTAAAATAATTTTATATTATTATTAAATTACAAACTACTATATTTAGTACATGGTAGGGTCCAGCAAACAATGCAGTTAATGGGACTATAATAATGCGGTCTTCTTTTTTCGATAAAGGAATAATGTGGTCTTTTAAACTTTGACTTGGAGGTGTTTTCGTATCAGATTCAGTCGGTTCTGAATGATGATGTACAGGCCTTGTGCTTTGATTCTTTTTAATAAAATTTCCTCTTTCCACCTTTAGCAAAAATGTAGCCTGCATCCTTTTGATAAAAAATAATAACCAAATACTATAAATTTATAAAAATAAAATAAATTGTGTATTGACAGTATAAAATAATTTTATATTATCATTAAATTACAGACTATTAAATATAATAAGTTTGTTAATTTTTAGAATAATTATTTTAAAAATTATAATAACAGTTATTTTTAATTAGTTGAAAATATAAAAATTTTTATATTAATAATATATAGTCATTAAATTCAATTTATAAACATACTATTAAAAAAAAGGTTTTAAACATCATTTGAGATAAGAAGAAGGTTTTTAATGTACCAAAAAAAAAAGAAGTGGATTTTTTTTTCTTGTAAAATAAATTCCTCATTTTATGCAAACGTTGATATTTGGTTTTTTTCTTTTTTTTTTTTTTTTTTGTAAATAAACTCCTCAACGAACTAACAGTTGGAGATAAATCGTGACAAGGAACACAACCTGACCAAATAAAACAAGTGGAAAGAAAGTCTGCAAATTAAGGTTAAGAGTTACATAAAGAACTTGTCTTCTTAAAATTGACAAGAAGTGGAAGAAATTGAGGTAGCGGAAATACACTTCTTTTTCAGTCTATATCTGTTTAATTTTTCTTGATTTTCTGTGAAAACATGCAAGAAATTAAAGGAGACTGTTTGCACAATATTTCCATCAAGATTTATGATAAGAAAGTGGTTTTTTAAAGCTTATCTAAAATGTGTGGTTAAAATAAGTTACATATCAAGTGTCATTACCAATGATATTTTTAATACCAAATAGTAACTTTCCACCTCAGTTACCAATAGTCAACTATCAAATTGCCTATTTTTCGAGCTTTTTGTTGAGACATGGGAATGCACGAATCAGCAGCAGTCAAATTTGACAAAACAACTAACTGAACAATGGACATATGGGATGTTATAGCTTTGTAATACTTAATTTCAAGAATTGGAAGATTGAGTGGTGTGTCTATTAGATTGGATTTGGGAGATGGTGGACAGGTACAAAAATAGGTACAATATCGGTTTGGTGTAAAATACGTACAACCGTTATTCTAGAAAAAAAATATATTAGAAAATAAAGTTTTCATATGTTAATAATCTTTATACCCAATTAAAGTGTTAGCTTTTAGTCATCCTTTAAAGATATCTTAACTATAACAGGGAAAAAAGAACGTACAATATTAGACAGTGTCTAAATAAATTTTAGAAGATGATATCCTGAATAATCTTTGATAAGGCAAACAAATAGATATACATAAAAAAAAATAAAAATCGATGAGATAGTGTAATGCCTCGACCTACAGCTTAATTTTAATTTATTATAAATAGATAAATTATAATTGATAAATTTCTTACCATTCTTGGAGTATTTTTAATTTAAATAAAATTTTAAAAATATATAAATTATAATATATGTATATATAATTAAAATAAACAAGTACGAATGCTAATTTCAGTAAAAGAATAACATTTTAAAAAAGTAAGAGAAATTAATAAAGAGTATAAGTAATCAAGATCTAAGATAAAAAAAAAACTTAATAATTTATAATTTTAATTTTTTAGAAAATACAAGAATATTAAACAATAAAAGATCACTTATCTTATAGATAAAGAAAATATGATAAGCGACATTCTTGTTTTTAATAGTGAGAAACCTATTTTATACGTCTATTAAGAAAATGACTTGTTAGGTACTTTCAAGTTATTTTCTCATATCATAATTTGAAGGTTCCTATTTAGACCTTCACTAATATTTTAGTCTTTGTAATGCATAGGATAAATATTTATTTTACATAACTACAATTGATAATAAATAAATATTTTAAATATATAAATTATATTATAATTAAAACTTGTAATAAGTAAATATTTTGGAACATATAAATTATATTTTGAATTTATAATAAATAATTTACATTGTGATACAAGATTATTTTTAATTATTGATAATTTTTAAAAAAATATTAAAATTTAATGTAGAAATATTCAGAGTTTGTTTGAGTTTTTTTTTTTTTTTTTTTTTATTATGATGAATTTGTAACATTTACGGCTTCGTCTGATGTTCCCAAGCTCTAGTACACCATGTACTGAGTTTAGTTCAAATTAACACTGATATTTGTTTTGCTTATAAAAAAAATCTTTTAATAGTTGTATTGAAATTTGTAATACTTTTAACCACCTTCAATTTGATAGGTTTCTCTTTTGTGTAAGTTGCATATACTATGCTTCTAGGAAGTTTCATTTTTCACTTTCTTCAATTCGTCTGGCTCACTAGCACCCGGGTGCTCAACAATGTTTTCTATTCATTAGCTGTATCCCATCATTAATTAAGTAAAACGTAAATTAAATTATGAAAAGTGTAACAGTAGACACATGTTTATATAAAAAAAGTCAGGTTAATCTTTTAAAATTACTTCTAGTTGAAAAGGATGAATATAATCTTCCCTCCAAGAAAAAAAAAGGATGAATATAATCTATAGTAATAATTTTCAAGAATTACGTGTAATTTTTGTATTATCAATGAATAATGTGACTCACATTAAATTTATCAAGAATTAATTTGAATGTTTTCTATTATTATTTTTTTTTTAAAATTACGTTTATTCTTTTTTATGTCTCTATTTTAAAAGATAATATATATAGATTAGAGAATATAATTAATATATTTTTTTATATTATAATTATTTTTAATTTCTTTATACGAATATAATCTTTATTATTAATTATTTTTCTTTAGCTTATAATAAACGTGTAAAACATTTAAAAATTAAATAAAAATAAAAAATGTAATTAATAAATACAATATTATTTTGAACTTTTAAAATAATATAAAAATTATTCTAAATGAATAAATAGAAAGAAACAAAAACAATATCATGTCACAAGGAGTTCCTCTTTTGATTAAGCTTTTGATGCAAAGTTTAGTTTTTTGAAATTTCACCCACTTGCTAACAGAGTCTTTAAAACTATATATGCATTTCACAATAGAGCCTTTAGATCGAAGAAATCAACCCATCATTCATGTAGCAGACTTTTTTGTGAATTGATCTATCATTAAAAAATAAGTTTTTGAAGCATAATAAATTAAGTTTTAAAGATAAAAAAATGCTGAGAGAATAAATATAATTAGGTTGTGGTTGAAATGGAAAATGTTTTATTTTCAATTAAATTATATTTCTATAGAAATATCAATCTCAGGAATAGAATTGATGAGAAATTGACAAAATATGTATGATTACTAATTAACCTTCCTAGAAGAAATATATTGATTTCCCAACAAAATTTCATTCTCATGTTTGGAGTAAGTGAAATATTATGGACAATATAATTAATTCTTTTTCAAAAAATACGCAGAACAACTGCTTAAAAATTGATGACTCATAAAAGTAAAAAATTCTAATAAATAAATCAAAAATGTAAAATACATCTATTGTACTGATTTTTAAATTAAGAAAATACATTGAAATTTAAAAAATAAATAAATCTTAGAATTTTGAAATAATTAACATAAATTAAAATAATCTTAATTTAAATGTACTTATTTAATAAATTATATAAATTAACATGCATGCAAAGGATTACTTAACATGGAGAATTATATTTAAACATTCTAAAATTTGCCCTACTGCCTAACATGGAAAATTGTATTTAAACAGTCTAAAAATTGAAGTGAAACTTGTAGTTTAAAAGGAGGTTTTAAACTAAAATTGCTAAACAACTTCTACTTTATTTTTACAGCTCTTATTTTTTATCTTTAACACTATGAAAGTATTAAAATTAAAATTAATTATGATTTAGTTTTAACTTGTTGTTATTGCAAAATGTACTATTATGTTTTTGATCACAATTGAAAATTCATTAAAAAGATCAAATCTATAACTATTAATAAAGGGGATATCCTGAGTTGCTCTCTGCATTTATTTAGACATTTTTACCCCTCAACTATTTCTACAAACTATCCCATTACATTCAGTTTTAACCTTTCATACCAGTTACTTCTGTTTAACCTTCACTCTTTCTCTTCTTTTAATTTTTTTTTTTTTTTAAAAATGTAGAGAGGCATGAAGTGCCCCTCTTTTGATGTTTCCCCTGGTCATAATAATGACCATACAAAGTCAAATTTATTAAATAAATATAATATTTTTACATAATTAATGAATTAAAATCAAAGTTATTTTATTTTTGTAACATAAAAAAAAGAAGTTAAATTTTATATGTGAATAATACTTGTTTTTCTTAACCAGAAAAAATTCAACTCAACCAAAAAATACTTGTTTTTGTTATATTACAACTCACTAAATCGATAGCGCTTCCATGAAAATAATTGCATAAAGAAATCTTGTTTGCTTATTGGAAACCTTTGTTGTTGATTATTTTTATTTTTAATTAAATTATTCGTTTTGTTCTTTCTTATTAGTCATATTTGGTTTTATTTGTTGCTTTCTAATTTGGCTTTTTGACTAAAAGAATACGTAAAAAGTGGAACATCCTGTTTTTCCTAATGTATGATTAAGTGTTTTTAATAACTAAAAAGTGGGAATTTGATATACAATCTAGGTGATTAAAAGAAATAAATGAATTGTTGTTATGCATAGTATGTTGTATGTAGTGATGGTTTGGTGTTGTTTGCTTGAAATATCGATTTGAAATTAAGAAACTTGAAATGTTTGCTTGAGCCAATTTGGATATGTTGTGAGAGTGATTTTGAGCTTTTGAGAGAAAACAGTTAAGTTAGATCAATTTTGGGATAAGAACAGTGGTTTGGTGATATTTGGGCTTCAGTTGACCAAAAGTTCATGTGAGAGTTCCGAGGAGCTCGGATATAAAAGGTGGAGGGGGGGAAGCCCCTTATTCTCTCATTTCCTTTCTCTCTCTTCTCTTCATCTCTCCCAATCTCTCTAAGTCTCTTCAGTGATCATGGGTTTAGCAAGATATCAGGCCTAGATTCCTTGTTCTTGTGTATAGGAGGGTGGATTCTTGGAAGATTTTGGCTCAGGACACCAAACTCTCAAAGAACCCAAATTCAAATTTGGAAGCTTTTGAGGTAAGGGAAGCTTACTATTGCTTGATTTTTTGTTTGTGATCATTGATGTGTTGATTTCTTGCCTTGGAATGGATTGATTTTGGTAGAAATATTGAGTATGGTAGTTTTGATATAAAATGGGTTTTAAGAAGGGATTTTGAGATTTAAGGTTGTTTTGTGGTTAAAATTGTTGTATAATCAATTAAAAGTGCATTGAAAGTGTTTAGAATTGATTTGAAATGATTGTATAGCAATTAGAACTCAAGGGATTGAAGAATCAAAGCCCAAATACCCTGTTCACAATGCAGGCGACGCCAGGTGACGACCCTTCCTACTGGGCGAGGTTCTTCTCGAGCTAAGAAGGTGGTTCTTGGAAGAATGTTGTCGGGCGACATCTCTGCCCCGCCGAGCGACAATCAACCTAAGACCAAAAATTAGATCTCTGGCAGTCTATCGCCGGGCGGCAGTGATGCGCCGTCGGGCGGGATGCTAAAAAAAAATTGTTCTTTTTTTTGTTTTATTTTAGTTGAGTACGACTTAGATCCATGAAAGAATGTGAAATGCAATTGATTTCTTTGAATTACATGTTTAGATGTCATCCTTTGAAGTATTGGAAAAATGTTTAGCCTTAAAAGAAAAACATACTTGTCATGTGTGCCAGTATTTATAAGCTTCGTTATTGTTTGTGTGTGTTGTTATTACCATTCCAAACTTGGCTATTTGTATATTTTATTATTGTCATGGATTGGTTGAAAATTGTTGAAAGGTAGTAGTTGGGTGGAAGGTTATCTAAACAGGAACCTCCACTAGATGTAGAATGAGGTGATAATGTGACATTTTACATGTTAACCATGCAAGTGGCTGGATTGAGCCTGCATGGAGTTGGTAGTGTCTGTTGGATCACAAGTGGTGCTAAGTAGGCCACGTGGTGATATGTTAATATATATATATATATATATATATATATATATATATATATATATATATATGATGTGTTGATTGTTGTTGTTGAGTGGATGGTTGTGATGATGTATTGATATATATGTACATATGGATATTTATGAATGGTCGTGTTTAAGTTGTTGTGGTGACTCATGCATTTGCATGCATATGTTGTTGGCTGAGGGTATATGGGCCTCTAGCCGAGTGCGGGTAGGCATGTAAGGTGGATGGTGACTAGAGTTGATACTCAGATAGGCTTCCAACCTAGTGCCTGGATAAGAAGTGGGGTCTTAAAGTTGGGCCTAGGGGATAAGTGGATGGGTAATCCCGCAATGGGGCCAAGGTAGTGCAAGCCTTGTGTCGCGGTATACCATCACCCACATATATTTATCTTGACAATTATAAACTTATCCAACAGATCAGAGTTTTGGTAATCCTTAAATGGTGCTAGATGGCCATGGTAGGGGAAAAGACCTAGCTGATCGCTCGAAATGTAGAAATCTCTCGAGAGTTGTGTCATCCATACATTGATATATGGGGTTGACAACATAGTATGTGATGTTGTGTGTGATATACTATAATGTATGTAGACTCATGTATTTGATAATTTGGTTTCCATATCGATGAGATTAATGACTTAAAATATGTTGGAGTAAACATTATATGTAAATCTTTGTTTCGTAAGCTTACCCTTGCCTTGTTTTATTGTTGCTTGGATGTCTTGTTGTTGTTGTTCTGTTGCTGTGACTGTGATGATCATGTCATTTTGGCATGGGAGTAGAGAGAGAGACGTCCACAGATCTAGCATCTCAGAGCTGATGGAGAAGGTTTCAGATAGAGATTTTTGAAGACCCTTTTAGGTGGAGCTTTTCTAGAAGCTCTTTTTGTTTCTTTTTGGATTTTGATACATATGTTGTATAGCTGACCAGCTATAGGGAGTTTTTAGTTTGTATTTCTCCCTTGGTATTGTATATATGATGATGGACCTGTATACAGTATTATTTCATTTCATACCTTATATATATTTTAGATTAATCTGTGGATCAATTATTGTTATGTATCGTTATCTATATATATATATAGGGGTTTGTTTTGTAGTACTATAGTGACAATGGGTCGTTACAAAAAGCATGACTAAGATAGTTTTAAAAAAGTTATGGAGGAGTTTTAGATTAAGATTTAAATTAAAAAATAACTTCATGAATAACACACCTTTAAAGTTAGGCCAAAATAAAGAATCACAATTTGGATCTTTGGAAGCCGAAGAGACATTTTGCTGAATAACCTTTAGCAGCAACCTTCCAAACCAAGTCCAAAATACTCAATTTAACTACAGTAACAATTTTATGTCACAAATACTTCATTTTAACCAAATGATAGGAAATCCCTATTTTGAAGTAGAGTGGACATTAAGATAGTACGAACACAACATATGGAGTTTTGGTAGTTTAGGGAGGCCTTAGGAAGCCTCCTTGCTTGCAAATTATGATTTTGCAATTTACTGAGTGATGAGCACAATCGTGCTTACCTCCCTAATAGCATATGTCAACTTAATGGTCAAAAATGAGTAGGAAAACAATCAAATTAGGCTTTGTGGTCTTCATAAGAATTGTATACCTATATGTTAGCTAACTAATGGCATTGGAATCACTCAAAAATAATGTCTAGAACTCAAGATATGCCCCAAATACCGCACTTATGCCTGGCTATTAGTGGGAAACAGCGTGTCTAACTTTAAGTCAATTTTTGTCCATGATCTAGGTCAAATTAGCTCATAACTTCTTCATGAGAGTTGTAGATTTTATTTTATCTTTCCATAGGTACTAAGATCACCTCAAACACTTCTTTATAGCCCAAGTTATAACCCAAACAAAGATGAAAGGTCAAAACCCATAAAAATCTAAAAATTAATTAAGATTTTCATTAAAGTCTAATTGAATCCAAACATGCAAAACTTAGCTAGAACACCAATAATAAGCCCAAATAAACATTCAATAAAGCCAAATATAAGGTCATAATCAATGACCATGCTCATGCTTCATTGAGCATGTTCGTACTGAGTTCCTTGTCAATGAAGTGTGTGAATTTTGGAGTACAAAAGTAGTATGACTAGCTTAGGCAATCAAAAACTGAATTAAGAGACTAGTAATTGGACTGTTTAGGGATATGAATATGATATGGGATAAGGGGAGTGACTACATGACGTTATGAATGTTGGTTTACTCTTATGGTGACTGTGACTTGTGATATTATGCTTGAGTATGCTTGTTTCAATTGACTATGAACATGGCTTGTGTATATTATGCCATGAGATGTATGATACGACTTTATATCATTGTGACGAGTGACCTACCTGTGAGAGGTGACAATAGGCTCGGGTGATATCTCGTCTATGAGGGACCTAGCCTGTGAGAGGCGAAGATGGGACTCACTTGTTTGTAAATAAAAGGTCCAAAGGGACATTTATGTGCATTGTATGTATGAGACATACATCATAACATTTGAGATGATTGTGTGCTGGCAAAAATTATGTATGAATTTGGATGATAGAGGCCTTGAGGGGTTATTTAACCTGGCCTTGGGAGTGATTATACCTGGCGTGGAAACCCCAATAACTCGTGCTGATCCCATGGAGTTGGGGCATACTTCGAAAGTTGGGTAACCTTAACTAGTTACCAGAGAATATCAATCTAGTGTAGAGTGCTAAGTAGAAGGCATTAGTACGCTGATGGCGCTTCCTTATGGCTAGCATGTCCTCCTAGACTACTTTTTTGAGTTAGAATTGGTACCACATGTCATGAAGTAGCAATTGAGGAATATGGCATGCATATGCATCTTGTTGTAGTGTGATATGTTAAATCGTGCTATATTGTGATTATGTAAAGTTTGTGTGCCGATTCATGACTGATTGTTATACTGTATGTATGTTAAAACTGTAATTATGTTTTGTGATATAAATGGATGAAGCGTTAAGATTACGAGTAAGTGATCGTGTTACACATATGTGTTGTCCCTGTCTGATAAAGAATGAGACGTGTGTCCAACTACTAGGTGTAAAATGTAAAGTATGTTTGTATCTTAAGTAAGAATAAATGTTTTTAATTGGGAATTCTTTTGCTATCTTAAGGATATGTGAGAGGTTATACTCTAGAATAGTGTTGTAAGGGTTATGATAAATTGTGAATAAAAAAAGGAAGGGTAAGTTCCTACTGAAGCATTAGGAAAGTATGATTTTAGCAAGATAAATATAATTGTGTAGGTTAAGGTGAATGTTAAGAGTATCCCAAAATATTACTAGCCTTAGGTTTGACCATAGTGGACAACTGTAAGTATCAAGCGAAGAAGGGTAGACTCTAAACAAGAATATTTAGTCAGCTAGAGTAAGTTGTAGATAAAAGGCGTTATTAGAGATGAAATATTAGGATAATACTCTAAGTATCAAGCGAAGAAGGGTAGACTCTAAACAAGAATATTTAGTCAGCTAGAGTAAGTTGTAGATAAAAGGCGTTATTAGAGATGAAATATTAGGATAATGATGGGAATAAATCAGCGTAATAGTTGTGAGAATGAATTTGGAGTTAATAGGAGGTATTGACAATTGAAAGTTATAGATCTGACCATAAGTATAGAGATTCATTAAAGACCTGAGAAAGTGAAGCCATGAGGGATAAGTGACAAAGGTTGTTCAGATAGAAGAGTCTAACCAGCCATAGAGTCCTTAGAGCACACACTGAGATTTTTGTCTCATTCCTTTAAGTTTTCCCTTTTTCAAGAACTAGATAAAGACATGTGTTGATGGAGCTTGGAGTCGCGTGCAAGAAGAATGTAGTTAGCTTTAGTTTAAGTTTTGTAATTTTTTTTCTTCTTATGTTTGTGCGATGCCCTTGGGTGATGGCTGAATTGTATTAGGCGTGTATGTATTTTTTTTTATTCCTCTTGTATAAAAATATGTTTATGTTTATGAGTAGCCTCTGAATGACGTTTTTATGTTTTAAAGTTTTCATGTTCATAAAAATCTAGGCGTAGTTACAGTAATACCCTTTACGATGTTACACTTACAATAGTTGATAGATGAAATGACTTTTGTCCATCCATCACCCAGGATCCATCTAGACGCATGTCACAACGTAAATGGCAAGCACTTTGCCTACTTTGATGTTGTTACACAGGGCTCAAAAAGGTGTAATGGCTTCAAATTTTAAATATGTTGGGTGATGACCTCATCCCCACTATATAAAGGTTGAGCATGAACTGTTATTACATTTCTTGTTTTCAATTTCCTTCTCCAACAAGTTTCCTACAATTTCCAGCAAATCTTCATTGTTCTCAATCATGTCTTCCAACAATTTTCTCCAAACTTTCACTGATTAAACTAAAAAGGTGACTTCTTGCCTCCTTCTTCTTCGCATTAGCATTGCATTTCCACCATTTTTCCCTTCAATTTTGTTTTCGTTCGTCTTCTCAACAACAGTCTAATGAATGATGGTGATTGTGAGGCACGACGTAGTGGTTTAGGAAGACATGGTGCCCTCGTTAGTTGCATGGGGAAGAGGATTAGGCCCAAAAGCCCAACCATCATGGTGGACAAAAGTCCTTCACCACCAAACGAGGGGCTTTGGCTATGGTGATTATGCCCTCGCATGGTTGTGATGAGCTAGGGAGATATTCCCAAGGATGCTTCCAATAGTACCAAGGTGATGGCGATCCTAGGGTCAAGCTAGAAAGAACAATTCGACCTCAGAGATATTTGACAATTTGAGAGCAAGCAGGTTCAAATTTTTTTGATCAGGTCAATGATAGAGATCCCAGTCTTTGAGGACTAATTGAAGAATCTTTAAGACGAATTGAAAGCTATTAGCGAAGATGGAGGTCAAGAGAATGCCCTAAGCTTGGCTAGGGTTGTGTTTTTATGTCCCAAAAGTTGGGACTTGCTGTCTTCTACCTTTGATGATGATTCTTTCACCAATGTTTTGCACAAGTCTGACATGGGGAAAAGGAAGATACATATGTCATTTGAAAGCTTCACGTGCCCTTAGGCTAAAGGATCTGACCATGGTTCTAAATTGTGGTTGCAGTTTTGTTGCATTCCTTGACGTTGCGAAGCTGACACACCAAAATTGCGATCACGATGTGGTTGTGGTGAGTTGAAAAACCTTTATGTTACAGTTGCAATTGCAGTGACAGACGACAATTTACAACCATGTGACCTAGGTGGATGTAGAAGTCCTTAGAACAAGGTTGGTAAACAAAGAAACTGATCTTGCCAATTTGGGTAAGGAAGTTCTGCTAACTAGAGATGGTTATGACAACATCTAATTGATAGAGGTATCCGAGAAAGATTGGAGGATTTACTCCCCAAAACTTAGAGTCGACGAAGAGGGCAATTGCAAACCCTAACTTTTTTCCCAATGTATAGGATGTTGTTTGGTGATCTCAAAATCAAGTTGCCCTTCATTAACTTTTAGATGGAAATGTTAAATCACTTTAAGATGTGTCCATCTTAACTACACCTAAATTGTTTGATATTATGCTAGTGTCTATAGGTCAGCTGCACGCAGCCACTCTTTGCCCACATGTTCAAGCCCTTCAAAGTGAAGGAAGGTGAAAAGATTTCTACCTAAGAACATTAGGTTAGAAAAACATGAAAAATACTAGAACTATTTTTGAACACATACAAAGGCTTCAAAGACAAATATTTCTTCCTAATACCTCAAGAAGGCACTTAGGATGCAATGTACAAGATCGTTAGCAAAAACGAAAAGGGCAAACATGTGTTGGAGCAACGATTCCCTTTCCATTGGAGTAGTGAGCACTATGACAATAAGTCAAGTTCATATGATAATGTACAATGATTCCCTTAGAAGACTTCGAATATGAAGACCTTGAGGAGCCTAACAAGTGAGTAGGCCCCTAAGAAGCACAAAACTAAAGAGGCCAATGATTCCTCGAGTCAAGGCAACGAGAAAATGCCTGTCAAAGGCACAATTAACTTTGGGTAAAAGCTCAAGCTTTTGCCCCCAGTTTGGGAGAAAACACCAATAATGGACATATGTTGGACGCACTACTCGAAGCCAACGACATAGAGGTTGTCAACATCATAATAGAATTGTACTTGCAACAATGAAGTCAACACTGTTTAAATTTAGTTAAAATTAGTATAAAATCAAACTAATTAAAGGTTTCCTTTTTTGAGATTTAGTTTTGATCTATTGTTAATATATTTTGTTTTTTTTTGCTTAAATATGTTTTTAATATCAATAATATTTTTTTATTTTAGTCCTTTTAAAATTATTTTTTAAAAATATCAATAATAATTATATTTTGCATTGCATTACTTAATTGTCATTAATTGTTGATGTGACCAAAGAGTTATGAATTAAAATGATTAAAAAAAAAGGTATATCAAAGGGACTAAAATAAAAAGAAAATTATATTTAGAGGGACTACACTAAATTATATAAAGTGAGGTGTCATCATATGACAGGGTGAAACAGTTAACTAAAACCGAGTAACAACAGGGATTAACACAAAAAAATTGAATATCACTGGAACTATTTAAAAATAGTAATTTTAAAAGGACTAAAACAATAAGCTATTTAAGCTATATTTATTTTTTAATAATGAGTGAAAAATCATTAAAAGGACAATATAAATGAACATAGAAAGGTTAAATTGGTTAAATAAATATAACTACTTTTCCATAATTATTGAACGAATTAAAATTAAACTTATTTTATTTTGTGAAATACGTAGCTAATTTTCATATAAATAATATTCGTTTCAGTTAAATTTTAAAATAAGTGCTAAAAAGAAAACAAGTAGTGCTAATAAGGTGATTGGATCAAACAAACTCATAAAAGACAACACAACGTGTAATGCTTAGTAAGGTCACACAACACTCATAGAAACAACTTAAATTTTTTCTTTTTCACATTCATATTAGGGATAATGATATCCTAATATTATTTTATTATATTAATTTTTAAAAAATAATAAAACAAAAAGACGTTCTTGACCACTGCATCATGGATCCGTCCAATACCACACCTAAAAAGTTGTGTTTGCCAAAATGCGTTGGAATCCCGAAACACTCCTGCACAGGCAACTTTCATAGAGAGCGTGAAAAAGGGCCCGTCAATGTTACACTTTACCAAGAGGTAGCTTCCAACTGATATCCGCCATTTTGCACAGAGGCAGCTTCCCACACCTTTGAACTAATTATGTTGTCCGGGTTGAAAGATTTGACATTAACGCTTTGTTTGGTAGCGCCGAAATATCGAAGAAGAGAAGAGAAGTGAGCGGAAGAGCAGAGAAGTATACGAACTTCTCTCATTTGGTAGCGACGAAATATCGAAGAAATATTTGAAAAAAGTGTGGGACCCACGTCTGAAAACTTCTTCGCAAAACTGCGAAGAAATGCGCGGAAATGAGTATTATTGGTAAAAATAATCGATTATTTTATTGATAATCGATTATCACTGATACTAAAAAATAATTTTTATTTCAATAATTAATTACTTTTGTAACATAATCGATTATCACTTCCTCTTAATCGATTATCTCTTCTTCCATAATCGAATATCTCCTCCCCTATTCGATTATCTAAATCCTCCTTATTTGAATATGCCCCCCCCCCCCCCCCTCTCTCTCAAAATCCCATTCCCTGTTATTCGAATATGCTCCCCCCCCCCCCTCTCAAAATCCCATCTTAATAATAATAATAATATTAATATTAATAATAAAAAATAAATATTATAATAACAATAAAAATAATATTAATGATAAAATAAATAATAATAATTAAAATAATCTTAACTTACACTTTATTTCTTACCTATTTCTTTTCAACTAAACAACCTTAATTTCTACTCTATTTTTTACCTATTTCTCTTCTCTTTTCTCTCTATTTTTTTCCTCTAAATGCCCCAAATTTTTTAATTTTATTTGTCTCCAACAATGCTATATATTCGAATATGGGTTTACCATATTCGAATATATGGCCCCCATATATTCGAATATGATAAACTCATATTCGAATATATGTAGCATAATTATATTTCGACGTTTTTCTGTAAATAATTTAATTAAAAAAAATAAGGGTATAATTGTAATTTTATTTTTCATTCCAAATCCCCAAAAGTCAAAAAGCAAAATTCCACTCTATTTCTTCTCTACTTCTCTCCAACCAAACAACCTCTATTTCTACTCTATTTCTTACCTACTTCTCTTCTCTTCTCTTCTCTTCTACCTACTTCCTCTCCCTCTATTTCTCTCCTCTCTACCAAACACAGCGTAAAGGAGGCAAGATCCACCGAATATAACTATTACACACCAAAACTCGCCTTATGAATTGATCTTTAAAGCCTGGCGACAAATGCATGTTGTGAGTAGTTCAGCAGGCTAAACTCAAGGCCTTCACTGTTTGCACTAGCTAATAGGCACGCGTATGACTACCCAGAACAACTAGACTGTTACGGGCCATCCACAAATTATCCAAAAGAAGTCCATATGTGAAATTCCAATCCTGAAAAGGCACGCAAGATTCAGTCAGGTTATTGACCAGCCAATCATTCAACTCATAATGAAAAAAACCAGGAGGTAAATTATTATTAGAGAGACTTAAATATATTTTTAGTCTTTTAAATTTAGGATAAATTTATTTTTAATTTTTTAAATTTAAAATTAATTTTTTTAATTTTTCTAACTTGAGAAAAGTCTGTTTTAATCTCTAATAACTATCTACAACATTATTAATAGGACAGATTGAATCAGCTGTATAGCATCATTTGAGTTTGGTGTGATATTTTCACTTGCAGGAATACTAGTAAGTGGATTTTGTGTGACAAATTCACTAATAATATGGATAGAGAGACTAAAATATGTTTTTTTTAAATTATAAAGACTAAAAAAATTAATTTTAAATTTAAAAAATAAAAAATAAACTTACCTAAAATTTAAAAGATTAAAAATATATTTAAACTTATTGAAAATAATATTCCAAATTGTATGCGCCATCCCACAATCACGCACGACATGAAGCACATTTTCAACATGCTGTTGACAAAAAGGATAGGAGGGATCAGACGAGAGCCCCCTGCTTTCCCTGAACGAATTCGTTAATAAGGCGGTTCTTGCAGCTTTCCAAATCAGCTTCCAAACTCTCTGGCGCAAGCCACATATAGGTAATGTTTTTAAAGTTAGAACGTTCATCGAATCAATCAAGGCATTAAATTAAAGTTTAATAGTTTAATTGTGATTAAATTAGGGTCGAATCAGTATTAATAAAATAATAATAATAATTAAATGATACATGAAATAATATTAAAAAAACATAATATCATAATTTTATAATACTAAAAATTAAAAATAAAACATAATTTTATAAAATCTTTATATTTACAATATCTATAAAAATACAAATCAAATATGTCATGATACTTAAATATAAGTTTTAACTATATACATTAATATTTATTAATAAAAACAAGATTATATTTAAATAAAAAAGAAAATGATAAATATTTTAGGTTGGGTTTTATTTTTTTAAGAAAAAAATCAAAATAATGTTGTATTAAGCATTTTTTTATTAACTAGTTGTGAATCAGTTTTTGGCCAGTTTTGACCTGTTTTACCAGTTTTTGACCGGTTTTTCGGTTTTTTGACCAGTTTTTTTTCAGGCCGATTCTGTACTGGTTTTTCGGTCTGACCAACTGGTCCGGTCCAATTTTCAGAACATTGTATATAGGTTAACACTAATATATATTCTTGATATCTAATATAACGGAATTATATGGCAAAAAATTGTAACATGTTACAAGCGTGTTAAAAATTTGAGGCTCAATCACCATTTTTTTTGTCATCTTTAAGATTTTGTCAACTCTTTTCAACTAAGTTAATACCCGTCTCATAATATGATAATTTCTATTACTTTAAGGCTTAATATTGATTTTTGTGATAATTAGTATAAAAGAAATGAAAAGCCAAAAATTACAACTTGCTACACCATATGATGTATATAACTCCCGGGACTAATTTCCATCTATTGGAAAGCTAAAAAGGTAAAGGTCATAAGTAACATATGACTTCACTTCTACGTCTAAAGTTTGAATCATCAGTACAATATTATACCAACTTGATATCACTCATGTATTGTGTACAAGGATATTGTAGAATGAATACCATAATATTCCTTTTTAATTTTGAATGAAGAGAAATAGACCACCAAACAATAGTGCAGCTTTGACTCTCCCAACAAGTTAGTGTTCATTTGCCATCAATATTGTCCATAAATGCTTCAAAAGAAAAGCTGCTCAACATGTAATTACAACACAATGACATTGCAATATATATACTAGGCATAATTTTCTATAATCAAGAGTATTTCCAATTGATCATTTCAATTTTTAATTTAAGAAAAAAGCAACAAATTTGGAGCCTACAATTAAGGAGTGGGTGTAGTTTCATACCGATGAACTAATCACAGGAAGGTTATGATTTCTGGTGAAGTCCTCCTCTTTCTATGCGGGAAGAAGTTGTTCCTAGTCATCTTCATTTTCATTATTTGATCCTCCAACTCCATTTCCAACTCTAATTGCTCTTGGTTGTGACTCATCATCAAAGATTTGAGTAACAATTTCTCATTCAAAAATTTCCTTGTTACTACTATCAACTAGTTTCGACCCCGATGCTGTGGTATATACTGGGAAGACCCCACACCCTTTTATCCTCTCTTTATTGATGTTACATTCAAATATAAATGTTACATTGCTGAAATGATCATGTACTTCACTTATTCCACCAAATTTACTGATGCCATGATGCCAAAATAACACATGACCTGAAATTAAATTTTCGCAGCCTATAAACCTTCGACGGTCATGGTCGATCAATATGTCGTCTTGATAGATAGAACAAGAAAACCGATGACCTGAGACTGGTCCCTTAGAAAGAATGATGCAAAAAATGAAACCGCACATGTGAGATTTTGGAAGATAAGGAATAGTTATTGAACTTTCTGTTGTAGAAAACCCACACTCATCCGTGATATGGTCTCCCGGGAGAATGAAATACCCTCTGTAATAATCACTGTCATCATTGCGTAAGTAGGGTATGCGGCTCTGTAGCATATGTTGTAACACTAGCCCTTGTGTGGTGATGTCTGCCTCCAGAGAAATGCAGTTAAGGGCACTCACCTCTTTCACTAATGGCGGAAGCTCTGGCAGAGACATAAGTTTCCAGCAATCATTTAAATAAAGCACTCTCAGGGATGGTGGAAGCTCTGGCAAAGACACGAGTTTCCTGCAATCATTTAAGTAAAGCTCTCTCAGCGATGGTGGAAGCTCCGGCAGAGACATGAGTTTCCTGCAATCGTTTAACCAAAGCACTCTCAGCATTGAAAGGTTTTTGATGTTTGCAGGCAAGCTCTCAACATTAGTTCCACGCAGTTCTAACTCTTCTAAAGACAATAAGTGACCAATTGATGACGACAATGCACATATAGTGGTGTCAGATAACTTCAATCTTTTCATTTCCTTTGATGCCACTGAGAATTCCTTAAGAGATGAACAACCATCAAGATCAAGTGCACTGAGAGATTTTAAATGAACATCAAGGCTTTCAATCACTTTGCAGCCATTTAAATTCAAATATGTAAGCTTGGGGAGAGATAACACTAGTGACAATATAGCAGTGTTGGATAAGTTCAGCCACGTCATTTCCTCTGATGCCACTGAGACTTCCTTGAGAGATGAACAATCATTGAGTATGAGTAATTTGAGAGATTTTAAGTGAATATTAAGGCTTTCAATCACTTTGCAGCCACTTAAATTCAAATATGTAAGCTTGGGAAGAGATAACATTGATGGCTGTATAGCGGTGTAAGATAAATCCCGTTGTGCCATTTTCTCTGATGTCACTGATAATTCCTTGAGAGATGAACAACCATCGAGATGAAGTTCACTGAGATTTTTTAAATGAACATGAAGTTGATGCAAGCTTTTACAATCAACAAGAGAAACTCTTTCAAGCTTTTCTGCCTTAGATAAGCATGGGATTTCAATCAGGTCTTGGGAGTACGAAAGGTTCATTGTCTTTAAATTCACAAGATTCTGAAACAAGAAAGATGCATCACATTGTTCAGAAATTGTTAAATTCACAATCATGAGCCCTAACTATAAGAGAATCCTAAGCATACAGAGAAACACATCATCGTAGGTGTAACTCTTATGAATGAGCTTCATTTGAGGCAGCACAAGACCAATTACTACTTAGGACAAATTGAAAGAAAAATGTAGTATGCATAGCCACATTCATACCTGAACCCCGCCCCAAAGCTTTTTAAGCTTGCTATCACACATGGAAAGCTCCACAAGTTGTTCAGCGCAAAAGTTAGATGACAAAGACTCAAGACAGAATCTATCCCAGTGGAGGTATCTCAATTTATTAGACAATGACTGGAGACCATTAGGAAGGTATACTTTAAATCTTTCCTCCTTCCATGTGTATAAGTACTCACTATGGATTTTAAGAAATCTCATGTTAGTCATCCTTGCAAGGGAATCAGGGCTCAAATATAGATCCTCAGTTAATTTCTGCAAATCTAAAGTTATGCCTTCAACAACATCAGTTCCCTAACAAACAAAAATTTGAATAATAATTAGAAAATGCTATCATCCTAGCTATATTCTAAAATGATATATGTATTATCAAATAGAAATAATTGCATCTTCCACTTACCCTATTATATTTCAATACATCATGAACTTCCTCATGTTTCCACAATCGACTTCGTTTTCCAAGGTCTTTGACAGATTCTTGATGAACAATTTCTTGACCCATTTCCTGTATCAAGTCATGCATTTCTATTTTATTGTCATATGAAATTGTTATGAGAGCTTTATCTAAAAGGACTTCTATCCCAGATGCAGCAAAGAAATTGCAAGCTTCTAGCAGACTTGTTACCAAATCTCTATCCCATCTTTTGAAGAAGCATGCAATGTCTAAAAATATGTCCTTCTGAGAACGATCTAAGCCATCATAACTTAATTTTAATACATTATAAATTTCCATATTTGGAATCTTTTGGAGTTTTCTCAATTCACATTCCCATGCCTCTTTACTTCTTTTAGTAAGACTTGCACCCAGAACTTTTGAAGCCAAAGGAATACCTTTGCAATAGGAAATTGCACTTCTTGATAGATTTTCAAATCCATATTGTGGTTGTTTTTCTCTAAAGGCAGTCAAGCAGAAAAGTTGAAGAGAGTGATGAAAGCTCAATTCCTTGACCTCATATATTTCATCAACTTGGCTAAGTATTTGCTTATTTCTAGTTGTAACAACAACTCTACTTCCTGGTCCCAAGCATCCATAGTTTATGGTTAGATTTTCTAATTGCTCTGAGGTAGCCACATCATCCAAGACAATGAAAACCTTTTTACGTCGGAGCCTACTCACGTCAAAATTGTAGACTACAAAGTGTGCATCAAAACACTGATTTTCATTCTCTAACAACTCAGAAAAAAGTTTATTACGTAAAACATGGAGTCCAAGCTTGTCTGATTCTGTCCTTACATTTGGGAGGAAGCAACCACCTTCAAACTCATGAGACAGTTTGGCATATAAAGAAGTAGCAAGGGTGGTCTTACCTATGCCACCCATGCCCCATATTCCAAGGGTTCTAACTTCACTTGACCAAATTTTTAGTAATGATTCAATTTGTTCATACTTTTCCTCAATTCCAACCAGTCCTTCAAATTCAACTGGGTATTTAGGAGGCAATTTTCGCAAAACATCTCCAACAATGTCCTTAAGGAATCCAGATTCATCCCTAGCATATGAAAAGGGCAACAAAGAAATGAATGATGTGTCGTAAGTCTAACAAATTTAAAAGAAAAGAAAACAGAATTGTACAAATGATTATAGATAACCTATGATCAATATGGCAGTGAAGTAGGGAAAGAAACAAAAGAAGTATAATTGGGCAATGAAAATCCAATCATTTAGAGAAGATAATCAATGCCTGTTTTTTCTACTCGACGAACTTCTTAAGCAAACTTCCATTAAAGGTGTTATACTACAAAAGTATGCTCACGTGCATGTAATAGTATTAGAAGTTAGCAACTGCACATGGAGGAAATTAATGGATAGGATATAAATTTTAAAAATTTAAGAGTAAAGAGAAGTCAGAGTGTAACAGAGATATCAATGTTTAAAATTGATTTTTTTTTCTTGTTACTTAAGAGAAAATAAATTTGAAATCTTTTTCAAAAGTGCACTTCATAGAAGATGAGTAAAGTGCAATAAATTATCATCTCTTATTTGTACATATTACTTCAATGTATATAATATACTATTAGAGTATTGTTGCATAAATAACGAAAATCTAGTGAGACCTATGACAGTAAAATTTTTCCAAACCACATGAAGGAATTTTTTGTTATTTTATTATCTGTTTACCATTTCTTTTTTTTCTTTTTTTCATTTATTAACTATAGGTAAAAAGAATTATTTTTTAACTCTACACAGTTAGACACATTTATGAACAAAGAAATTTCAATGCAAAGGAGCAATTGCATTGCGCAAGCATACACAGAGGAAGGAAACAACTATATCTATCACTATTCACATCTATACATGGTTCAATATCAAAAAATTTGTCATAATTTTATGATCTTTATCTTTCTGTTGGATTTAGAATCAAATTTGGAAAACTTAGTTTCAAACAATACATTATCTTTCTGATTTTGATTTTTACAAAATTTACTTTGTCTCAATTCATTTCATTTACCTGTTTCGAGAGTCCCACCCAGCTAAATTGGCTACTTCAGTGAGAGCAGCTTTCCATTTGTTGCACCTCGGTTCTCCCTTATGTTTTGCAAAGGCTTTCTTGTAGCTCCCAGTCTGCTTCCTCACATGGGATGGATCGATGTTGTAGAACAGCGGTATCACAATCTGTCCTTTCTCTTTCTTGCATTCCAGAATCTTGGTAAGTTCAGCCAAGCACCATTTTGAGGAAGCATAGTTTTTTGAGAGGATGACAACAGATACATGAGAATCTTCGATGGCTTTGATGAGTGCTGGAGAGATTTCATCTCCCTTATCAAGCCGGCCATCTATGTAGGTTTCAACTTTCTTTTGCTTCAAAGCTTCATAGAGATGGCTTGTGATGTTCATGCGGGTGTCCTCACCTCGAAAGCTTAGAAAAACATCATATTTTTTAGTAGACACCATAGAATAAGAGTCAGAGGAAGAAACAACAGCACTGAACATTTGCTGCTCAGCCATTATGAATTCCAAGTGCAGCACCTGTAATGATTATAACACTAACAAAAAGCTTTTACATTTTGATGTGTTTCTGATACTTGTCCTTGCGATTGTTAATTGGAATTTAAAAATCTGTCTAATCTGAGATCAAACAGTTCAAAGTTCATACTCTTGCTCACCTACGGAAGAATAAACAAACAACGTTTACCAAATTGTATTGCAAGTGTGATTTTGAGGTGTTTTGTGATCCTTGGAGGTTTCTTTTAGCTTGATTAGTGGCTTTTCTTTGACTTGGAAAAGCTGATAGTTCACTTCAGCAGATCCAGAGCTTAGTGAACAAGTAAATATAAAAAACCTAGTAACATGCATTAATAATGAATCTAAACTTCAGATTAAGTGAATAGCAATGTCTTTAGAAATGTAAGCTCTAAAATTTAGATTCAGATTAATATTTCTTTGACATTTGTTAGACACTTGAACAACTGATTGACTGACATCTTAAACTGATCATTATGCAGTATGTTCAAAACACTGGGTCCTCAATAGATTGGATTGTTTAGAAAATATTCTCAAACTTTAAATACAAACTGGTATTGATATTTAATATGATATTGACAGTTGAATCTTTTATGTTTCAGCTTCCTTATAGGTTAAGTGGTGCTTGATTTTCAGCTGTATAACCCCAGTTGAGACCCAGAAAGCAAAGAGTGCTAAAACAGAGGAAATACTTAGAATTTGGTCCAATTTGTAATAAAGTTTATATTGATTGGCCTGGAAATAAAACCTTAAATATGTGTTATAAGCAATGTGTGTTTGCCTTCTATCAAACCATACAAGGTTGAAGAGAACATTAACTTAGTGTTAAATAACCTAGACTCTGAGAAATGCACTGATATCAAATGGAAAAGAACTTAAATCTGCAGACCGCATGTTCACAACAGCATAGACAGTGATGCTGATGGCAGCAAGCAATAAATAAAGGCATTTGCATAATTTCTACTTTCTAACTATTTAAAACGCGCTTAACACTTCATCAGATTAAAAAATTAAACCAAATATAAATTACAATGCAAAAATCTAATCAGATAAGTGAAAGTATACCTTAAAAAAGATGGTAGATGACCAATCTGAATAGCAATTAGAAGCTCGTGTCTTTAGAACTATTGTCAGCTTAACAAAAGGAATGGTGACATCAGAGCAAGCTTGACCAATAATACAAAGAATATGGATAAATGGCTTTAAGCATTTCAATGAAAAGTTTATGCTGTCTCACCAATTTTTTTAAAAAAAAAACAAGTTATTTTCACGTTAGACAACCACAGAACCGCTCATGTTTTGAGTCCATAATCTATTTTCTCAGGCAGCATTCACATTCTTAATCCTTTCTCTTTCAGTTAAAACATGAGAAAACAAGAAGAAATCAAATTAGAAAGTCGTTTCATCTTCTATTATTTCTATTCATAGGTAACATTGAAAATGGAGTTAAAGACCTTACCACAGACACAATCCAACTTCTTGCAACAGAGAAGAATACACAGATTCTTTACTTCAGCACAATAGCTCTTGGGCACAACAGATAATAATTAGACACCAATATATTGCATCAAAATGTTTAAACTCTTTGTCAAGTATGAAAGAAGAATTAGACAGCAGATGTGTATATATACAAGTGTGTTCATGGTGTCTACGTCATGTATGTTTCTAAGAAGTTTCATATGCTATGATCCAGAGTCTAGTCTTTAGAATTTCCGATGCTTTCTTAGCAGGTTCCTAGTGGGTTCCAACATTCTATCAGCAACACGTTTCATGTCTCTTGATAATGACGATAATAAATTGAGTGAATCATCTAGTTGTATCCCATCCTTAATTTTTTTTTTATTCACCATGAGTAATTTAATAATTGATTTTTACTTTATTTACATGTCCTCAACAATGTTTTCTATTCATTAGCTGTATCCTATCATTATTATTATTATTTTTTTTATAATCACCATGACTAATCTCCACCAAAAAACTTTGTTCACCACTTTATAGAATATGTTTTATAATTATGGTAACTTTTTGTTTACTATCGCGATTTTATAATTAAATTTGTATTATAATGATAATAACTATAATAAATTGAGTGAATAATCGATTTAGTCCGTACAATTGTAAATTGTAATGGTTGGTGAAATTAATCCCAAAAATTAATAAAATGTTAAAATGGTCCCTAAAATTGTACATTGTCAATTAATTTAGTCCATAAAATTGCAATTGACAATCAAATTAGTCCCTCAAATAAATAAAATGGATAAATGATTCTTGAAATTGTAAATTATTAATCAATTTAGTCTTTAAAATTATAATGGTCGGTCCAAGTGGTCTTGTTTAATTTATATATAAAAAATATATTATATAAATCATTTTCGCATTTGTTAATAACACTTTTAGTTTCTCAAGTGTACATTTAAATTTAAACTATGAAAAAATATTAAAAGCTAAAATGATAAACTTATTTCTTAAATATTTTTATTTTAATTATATAAATTTATTTATTAAATATTTTTATTTTTGAATAACTATCCTACAAACAAAAGGGTGGAAGATGTATAAAAAATTTATAAATAATAAATAATATCATATAATTGAATAAAAAAATTTGTATAATTTATAAATGTGTATAATTAGAATTAAAATAAAATATATAATAAATAAATTATCATCTTAGCTTTTCATATTTTTTATACAAAATATAAATATATACTTAGGGGATCAAAAGTGCAATTAACAAATGCAGTAATGATATATATAATATATGTTTTACATATAAACTAAACGAGTTAAATGACTTAGTGACTTTAGTGGTAATGGAGAAAAAAGGGTACAAGGATTCAAATCCTATCTCAAATAATTTTATCATTTTTCTAAGGGCTTAATTACACTTTATGGGTAAAATGCACAAAAGGCATAGAAAATATTTTAGAGGTATAATTCGTGAAAATTTGAAAGTTGGGGACAAAAAGTGGAAAGCCTTTTTAATTTTAAGGACCAATAGACCAATCATTATAATTTCAAGGACCATTTTGCCATCTTATTTATTTCAATGACCAATTTGATCATCCATTACAATTTTAGGGACTAAATTGATTGATAATTTACAATTTCAGAGACTGTTTTGCTGTTTTATTAATTTTAGGAATTAATTTGAATAATCATTACAATTTCAAAGACTAAATTGGTGATTCACTCTAATAAATTTGTATATTACCTTAAACACCAACATAATAAATAATAATAATAGAGTTTACAGTCATATTTTATATTTATGATCATGATTTTATTATTTTATAATAATTTATAATATTTATGTATTATAATGATAACAATGATAATAAATTATGATATTACATCAAATACTAACACTAATGTAATAAATAATAATTAATATTTTTATTTTAATATTGATTTGTGTTTATAATTTACGTGGATAATTGATTTACGTGTTCTTCACTCTATTATTCTATTATGCGTTAATAAATTATTATGTTCCTTTAAATATTATAATATTGTTACCTTAAATACTTTAAACAAGTATTCATTCCATTATTTATTTAGATTTATAATTTACTTTTTAACCTATTTGTCACTAAAGAAAATATAAATTCCTTTTTAGAAAATATAATCAATTATTATATATATTTGTCACAAAAAAATCGTGCAAGATTTATTTTATTTCATAATACCAAAAATACAAAAATATAATTTCTAATTTAAATAATATTTATATACATGTTTGTGTGAATGACAATTTTGTTTTATCTACTTTTCACATTCCATTTGTGTAGATTATTCCTTTTCCGGTACACATTTTTTCCTCCTATCTTTCATCTTTTGATTGATCTTAACTTTTCTTCTCTCATTATCCCTTCAAATTGACTCTTCAATTTTTATTATTATTAAAAGACATCCTTGCTTTCTCGTATTTTGATTTGCCTTTTTTTCCCCTTAAAAATTAGTTTTTTAATGTAAAAGCTAGTTTCTTCATTATAATCCTTATGTTCATGTAATTGTAATCCTTTTCTTATATATTTTTTCTTCTTTTCTTATGTTATTTGTGATGGAGTTGATCATTGTTGATTGGTATATATTTGCAAGTATGTGGGACTCTTTTCTGTATCATAGATAATTCAAAGGTATTGATAGAAATACATTGTTATAATCTCTTAGTTTTTCATTACTTTTGAATTATTATTTGAATTATTATTTATACATTATTAATGTCTATTTCTTAAAAATTCTCATACTGGAACGTTTTTTCATTTTATAAAATCTCTTTAACGTGTGAAGTTTAATATGATATATCCAAGTTGATATTTAGTATATTTTCATTTTTATTTTTATTTAAAATATTCTCATTATTCTCTTCAAATAATCTTTCTTGCTTTCTTGGTAACACAAGAACTATACACTGTGATAGAAGTGGTTATCGCTTTGACATCCATGTGAGAAAAATTTAATAAAAACACATATTTTTTTCCTTTCTAATTTTTTCTATGCAATTGTCTCAATGATATTTTAAGAATTAGTTGAAGGCATAAAAGGTAGAAACATCAAACATAAAAAGATAAAATTCCTATGGTAAATAATGGGAGACAAGTGTCTTGTACAATAACTTAAACTTCATATCAAAGAAAGTGAATTTAAATATTTGTAGTGATTTATAATAACACAAGCTAATGTTTTTATTTTATTTTTTAAAATCATTCTTAATAAATTCAAAAGATCTCTATAGTTAACAAAAATCATTTGTTAATACAAATTTAAAACATATAGACAACAAATTACAATAATTAAAACGTCAAAATATTAATCACACAAAGATTGATTGCAAGTATTAATTTTGATCTTTATTGATAATTTGGGCATAAAAAGAGAAAAGATAAATATTATAATCAAAGGATGTGTGTTATCTATTATGTAAAATATGATTTTGTTACATGGACACTATTACGGGATACCTCTCAATTTTTTCATCAAAATTTTTTTGTTTACCTTTGTTTAGTTTTATAGAAAATAGGCTATATATGTACCGATAGAAAAGTAGTTTTACACTGTCATTCAATCACAAATCACTACATATGATAAGTTTTTTAACTTTTACGATAGTTACCTTAAAAGTTATATCAATGATAATTTCTGTTTGGTTGGCGGTGTTTTTACACTGACAGTACCATTAAACTTTGTGTTTCTGATACTTGTCCTTACGATTGTTAATTGGAATTTATAAATCTGTCTAATATGAGGTCAAACAGTTCAAAGTTCATACTCTTGCTCACCTATGGAAGAAAGAACAAACAATGTTTACCAAATTGCAAGGGTGATATTGAGGTGTTGTGATCCTTGGAGATTTCTTTTAGCTTGATTAGTGGCTTTTCTTCAACTTGGAAAAGCTGATAGTTCACCTAAACAGAGCAGGAGCTTGGTGAACAAGCAAATATAAAAAACATAGTAACATGAATTAATAATGAATCCAGAATTCAGATTAAGTGAATAGCAATGCCATTAGAAATGTAAGTCCTAAAATTTAGATTCAGATTAATATTTCTTTGACATTTGTTAAACAGTTAAACTGCTGATTGACTGACATCTTAAACTGGCATCACGCAGTATGTTCAAAACACTGGCTCCTTTGGATTGTTTAGAAAATATTCTCAACTTTAAATACAAACTGGTATTCATTAACCGAGAATTTAATATGATGTTGACAGTTGAATCTTTTATGTTTCAGCTTCCTTATAGGTTAAGTGGTGCTTGATTTTCAGCTGTATAACCCCAGTTATGCTAAAACAGAGGAAACACTAAGAATTTGGTCCAATATTTTTTGGCCAGGAAATAATACCTGAAATATGCGTTATAACCAATGAGTGGTTGCCTTCTATCAGACCATACAAGGTTGAAGCGAATATTAACTTAGCGTTAAATAACCTAGACTCTAAGAAAAGCACTGATATCAAATGGAAAAGAACTTACATCTGCAGACCACATGTTCACAACAGCATAGACAGTCATGCTGATGGCAGCAAGCAAATAAAAGAATTCGCATAGTTTCAACTTTTTAACTATTTAAAACATGCTTAACACTTCATTAGATTAAAAAAATTAAACCAACATATAAATTACAATGCAAAAATCTGACCAGATAAGTGAAAGTATACCTTAAAAGAGAATGGTAGATGACCAATCTGAATGGCAATTAGAAGCTCATGTCTTTAGAACTATTGCCTGCTTAACAAAAAGAATGGTGACATCCAAGACAAGCTTGACCAATAATACAAAGAACATAGATGAATGGCTTTAAGCTTTTCAATGAAAAATTTATGCTGTCTCACCAAATATATTTTTTTTTTAAAAAGAAAGAACCAAGTTATTTTCCCTTTAGGCAACCACAGAACCACTTGAGTCCATAATATATTTTCTCAGGCAGCATTCACATTCTCAATCCTTTCTCTTTCAGTTAAAACTTGAGAAAACGAGAAGAAATCAAATTAGAAAGTCGTTTCATCTTCTATAACTTTTATTCATAGGTAAAATTGAAAATGGTGTAAAAGACCTTACCACAGACCCAATCGGGCTTCTTGCAATAGAGATTCTTTGCTTCAACATAAGAGCTTCTTGGGCACAAAAGAGAATAACAAGACAACAATTGATTGCATCAAAATGTTTAAACTCTATGTGAAGTATGAACGAAGAATTAGACAGCAGATGTAAATATACAAGTGTGTTGGTAGAGTCTTTGTCATGTATGTTTGTATGAAGTTTCATATGCTACGATGCAGAGCCTGGGCTTTAGAATTTCGCACACTGTCTTAGCAGGTTCTTAGTGGGCTCCAACATCCTCTGTGCAACACGTTTCATGTCTCCTGACCTTTTGACTACGTAGAGTGTTGAGTACCGTGCTTTCTTTCTCCTTCTTTGCTTGAACAATGTATAATTTGGATGACATAAAATATACATGTCTCATACAGCCAGTGGTGTTATAATTTGGCAAGCTGAGTAGTATTGTAAACTAGTGCAATGCAGTATGTGTACAAGTGTAGGTACATAGAATTTTCGTCTTCCATTTAAAGGTTGATTATGCATTGACTTAGTTCTATCTTTTAATAGCTGTATTGAAATTTGTTATATTTTTAACCTTCAATTTGCTTGGTTTTCCTTTTGTGTAAGCTGCATGTACTATGTTTATGAGAGGTTTCAATTCATTTCGCTTTATGTTAGGCCGTGTCTTGATCAAGCTCAGAGGCACCCATGTCCTCAACAATGTTTTCTATTCATTAGCTGTGCCCCATCATTAATTAATAATTTTTGAATAAGCACCTAAATTAAATTATGAAAAATTTAGTGGTTAGACACATCTTTCTTAAAAATGTAAAAAATTCAGTTTAATCTTTTAAATTTAGGGATACAAATTATATTAGTCTTGAGATTGATGAATCTTGTTAAAAAGAATGAATATAATCTATATAGTTATAATCTTTAAGACCTATTGCATGATTTTTATATTATCAATGAATATTGTGTCTTACGTTAAGTTTACCAAGAATTTATTTGAGTGTTAGCTATTATTTTTTTTAAAAAAATATTACCTTTATTTTTTATTTCTCTATTTTAAAAGATAATATATAGATTAGAGAATATAACTAATACTTCCATTTATATCAAAATTATTTTTAACTTCTTAATATAAATATAATCTTCATTATTAATTATTTTCTTTTGATTTATAAAAAATGTGTAAAATATTTAAAAATTAAATAAAAATAGAAATGTAATTAATAAATAATTAATATTATTTTGAACTTTTAAAATAATATTAACATTATTCTAAATGAAAATAAACAAAAATAATATTATCAAGGAGTTCCTCTTTTTATTAAGCTTTTGACACAAAGTCTAGTTTTTTTTCAAATTAATTTAGCGTGCTTGGTAATAAAGTCTTTAAAACTATACTATTGTGGCAACTCGTGTGACAAAATCCCCTTCTGCTCTCCTCTATGGCAGCTACGGTTTTAATAAGTAAGGGGAAGATATTAATTTGGATGTTAAGAATGAAAATAGACTAGGAGATGGATTTGATGTTTTATGTGTTGTGATTCTTACTTGTATGACTCTTGAGGAGGAATGAGATTGTGGTGTTTGTATGATTAACCATATAGAGCTTAGTTGGGCCTTGTATGATGTTCTTGATAATTGAATTGCTTGATATGCATGCCAAAGATTTGAGAAAATGTCTAAAAGATTGAGTTTGAACTTGTTAATTTTTTTTTGTACTGTACCTGCCATGGGTTTTCGTGTATATCTTGCTATGTGATGAAAATTGTCTTCTAATTTTTGGTATGGTGATGCCTCTATCTGTCTAGAATGTCTCTATAAAATTTCATAAATTTATACCAAGTGAAGAATATTTGACAAATATTTGAATAAAGGTTGCCCTATCCAATTTCTGACAGTAATCAGCCTGCAAAATTAACTTAATTAGACCCCAAAATGATTTTGTAAAAGTTGAAAAATAATTATATTTAAAAACTTGATATATTAAATGTTAATTCTACAAAAGATAGTTGAAATAAAATTTCATTTGATATAGTAGATTGACTTACAAAAGCAGGGCACTATAGGATGGAGGAAAATAGAAGTACTTTTAAGCTGAAAGTTGTTTGGTAAAAAATTTTAAAATTTTACATTTACTTAAAACTAATTTTCTCATTCAATAGAATAATATATATATTGATAAAATAAAAAAATTATATACATTTAATTTTGAGTAACAATTATGTAAAATTAATTTAACCAACATAAATTTATTTTAATGATAATAAAAATACATAAAAGTATTAAAATACATAAATTTCAAATTGTTAATTTTAAAAATGTTAAAATTATTTTAAATTAATAAAAATTAATTTTAAATATGATTTATAAATATTTTATTATATATAATACAAAGCACAAAGAATAAATATTTTTAAAAAATTATATTATTGTTCAATAATATTTTCAAAGATAAAAATAAATTATTTAAACAGAATTCAATAATGTCAATATATATTAAATAGTATTTAACAAATAATTGAAAAGGTATTTAATAAATATATTGTTATAATTAAAAATGAAAAAAACGTAACTAAAAATTAAAATTAAAAAATTCTTAAATCTAAATTAAATTTAAAGAATAAACATTAGAAATATTTTTAAATGTAAAGTTTTTATTTAAATATATTATTTAAAAATTTTAGTAACATTTTTTCTTTATTTCATCTAATAAATATGTTTAAAATTTTTTAGTTTTAAAATGTAAAAAATTAATTTAATTTAGAAAAATTAATTTCAAAATAATTTACAATTATTTTTTATATATAATATTAATTGAATAAATTTATGTATTAACTACAAATGTTAAAATATTTAAAACCTTTGTATTATTGTTTAATAATACTTTTAGAAGAAAGAATATAATTTATTTAAACAAAATTCAATAATGAAAATATATACTAAAAAGTATTTATTAAATAATCTGAAAAGTATTAATAAATATATTGTTGTATTTAAGAAGTCAAAAACTTAACAATAAATTAAAAACTTTTCAAAAATATTGCATCTAAATTAAATTTAAAGAATAAAAATAATGAATATTTGAAAATATAAAAAATTGTTTAATTATATTATTAATTCATGTTATTAATCTTCTTTTATTTTATGTAAAAAATATTTAAAAGGTTAAAAAATAAATAATATTTAAAAACCTTTATATTATTATTTAATAATATTTTTAGAAGATAAAATATAATTTATTTCAACAAAATTCAATAATGTCAATGTATATAAAATAGTATTTAATAAACAACCCCAAAAGTATTTATGAAATATATTGTTGTAATTAAGAATTCAAAAGCTTAAGTATAAATTAAAAAATTTTAAAAAATATGGCATCTAAATTAAATTTAAAGAATAAAAATTATAAATATTTTAAAATATAAAAAATTAATGAACTATATTATTTACTCATGTTATTAATGTTCTTTCATTTTATGTAAAGAATTTTGAAAAAGTCAAAAAATAAATAATATTTGTTAATTTTCCAAAATAAATAATTTAAAAATAAATTAAAATTTTACAATAAATAAACATAATTAAAATAAAGTATTATTTAATAGGGAAACCAATGAAGCACTCAAATTAAAAAGGCAATGAAAAATTAAAAAATATGGTATTTTTAGTCGTGTTGAGATTTGGAGAAGAAACTGCATGAATAAGTTTCATATAAGCCGGAAAAAACTCTCTTTACCAACTTAATTATAATCTACATTTTTTCAAATTTTATTCTATAAAAATAAGTAACTTGGGCCTGTTTAGAGTGGTTTTTAGTTATGAGTTTCGAAAATTTCAAAAACTGCAACTAGATTTTAGTTTTTAAAAATTAGTTTTAGTTTTTTCTCAAATTGTTGGTTTCAAAATAATCTCATTTTGAATTTTTTTTTATTTTGTTAAAATTATTTTAAGGGTATGTTTTTGTAATGGTGGCAGAGGTGGCAATAGTGGTGGTAGCGACAACAACAGTGATAATGGTGACGACACTGATAGTCGTGGTGATGGTAGCAGCAGCGGCGACGGAGGCAATGTTAGTGGTAGTGGTGGAAAGAGCCATTGTCAAATGTAATGATGTGTATTTTTTTTTAAAACTAAATATTAGATTATAAAACCTTTTTTCTTGGTTTTGAAAATGAATGTAAAAATATTTTAAAATTGAGTTAAAAACCATTTCAGCTCCATTTTAGCCAAACGCGTTTTGTTTTAAAAATTGAATTTGAAAACCAAAAACCAAAAACTCACAACCACCCCAAACGGACTTTTTTAAGAGATTTTCATGAAATATGTTTGGCCCAACTTTTCTTTTTAAGGAAAAAATAAGCTAAAAAAAGCTGGGTGCCAAACACACTCTAAATATCTGTGGCTCTCTGATTAAGTTCTTAAAATAGAAATTAATGATTTGTGTTTAGATGATCAAAAATAATCAATGCCCCTGCGGATGCATTTATTTATTTCAAGCTTGTAATCATTCACCAGCCCTCCTAAATCACTTTCTGCTGAACTACTACATGTTGAAAAATGTAGACCAAGTGCTCTAATTTTATGCGTACAGCGATACAGGCTCCATCTCATAATGATGGATTTTGACTACTTGATGCTCCTATATATTGTAACACTATAATCCACGAACCGAACCACCCTGAGTGTGAGAAGTGGTGCATTCATACTAGTCAAGCAGCCATGCCATTCGATCAATATATATGTCTATGTCACTGGGACTTCTTGTGCATAAGAAAAGACAGATACAGTGACAACCAATTACCAAAAAGCAAATTACCAGAAGACAGATTAAGCTTTTATTGCATGGTCAAGTGTTTGAAATTTCACTTTCTTGATGACAAAGTCTATGGTACTATGGTTTTTTAAGTCTGAGTTAAACCATATTTGTATTTTATGGTAGAACCTTCCAAACGAAGAAATCAACCAATCCTTGATGTGGGAAAAACATGTTTTTTTTTTTTTTTTTTTTTGCAAAATGATTTTTAATCCATAAAATAGTTTCCCAAATATAATAAAGTTGTTTACAAATAAACAAATTTTTACTGAGAGCTTAAATACAAGGTAGTGGATGAAACTGAAACTTTTTTATTTTCAACTAAATTATATTTCTAGAAATCTCACTTTTGGGAATATAATTGATGAGCAAGTTGACGAAAGATGTTTAACTACTAATTAACCTTCCTAGAAAAAATGTATTGCATTCTCAACAAAATTCCATTCTCATGTTTGGGTTAGGTCAAATATCATAAATAATGTGATTAATTTTTTGAAAATTACAACACATCAAATACTTTAAGTCAAACTCCAGCATTTAATATGCATGGATCAAACAGTATCATCATGTAATCACTATATTTTTTATTTTAACACCAAGAACTTATATTTCATATTGTCAACTGTAAACATCATGTTTTGCCAATCTTATTTATTTAAATGCAATCTTTATTGCTTTCTTTATTTATTTCTTTTCATTTTATCTTTGATTTCTTATTCATTTTTATTTTTATTTTTATTTTGTTGCATCCTTACACCATCTAATTGACAAAAGAAAATTGTGAGAACAAATTGATATGTTTATTCTATTTTTCTGTCAAATCAAATCGCAAACAACCCATTTTGTTCACTTTTTTTTATTGTTGTTTGTTTTTTTGAAAGTTAGGCAACAGACTGGGCCATCATAGGCCCAAAGGTCTCTGTCTTTATTTTATTATATTGTGTTTTTTTTTATTTCTTTAATTTTAAATCCAAATTGAGCCATCATGCGTCTAGATGTCTTTTTTTCTTTTTTTATTTACTTTTTTATTTTTTTGCTTCTTAAGATGCAGATTGGGCAATCCTGGGCCTAGAACTGGCCTTTGTGTTTATTATATTTTAGTCCTTTGCCTTCTAAAATATGGCAGTGGCCTAGAAGTGTGAATTGGTACCATTGTATCTTACTTTTTTGTGATTTCTTTTAAAATTTTAATTGCGTCAACAAATGCTCAGGAGCTAGTTTTTATTTTCATTTTTGTTCCTTTGCTTTGTTTAAAGTCCAATTGAGCCACCACAAACCAGAAGTTTAGTTTCATTTTAGCTTTTATTTATCGGCTTCTCTTAAAAGCAGGTTCGTCAAGTCTGAAGCTCAAAGGAAAAATGAAAATAAGAAAAAAGACCTAATTGGGCCACCAAAGCCCATTTGAATAGAACAAAAAAGAAAATCTAATAAAATAAAATAAAAGATGCTGGGCCATCCACTTCAGTCTATAGTAAACAAGCAAAAATGATGGCTAATATACTATTTTTTTTATTTTTGTCCTTGTAAAATATGAATAATTTTTTTTTCCTATCAATTTTTTTTTCAAAAATATTAACTCAAAATGAACAAAACATTATAGGGACTAAAATAAAAAAATAGATATATTACATTGACTAAAACAAAATAACAAGAATCAAAATAAAAAATATAAATTTTACAAGGACCATTTTAAAAAAAATAATTTTACAAGGACCAAAATAAAAAAAAGATATATTATAAAACTAAAAACATATTTAAACCAAAAGCAAAATACAAATACAATGAAAATAAAATTACAAAAACTCTTAAGCTATGGGTTAAGGGCTATGCCCCATCATCATGCTCTGCGCTTACAAACTTGTCCACCTCTTCTCTTCCTTCCCCTGTCTTTGCTTTTCTTTCTCTCCCTTTCACCCTTACCTTTAGGGATGGCAATGGGTAGGATCTAGGTAGGGTACTATAGTACCCGTCTTCATACCCGCGTTTGAAAAAAATTCCCGTATTCGCGCGGGTAGTAACTTTAATCACCATATCCATACTTGCTGGGTACCTATATACCCATACCTGTACCCGCTACCCACACTTTACTTAAATGTAAAGCCATGGAAAAAAAAAATTGAGGTTTTAGGCGAAATTTATTTTCAAAATTTAATTTAATAAAGTTTGACAAATCTCATTTTATTTTTGTATCAATTATGAAAGTATTGATCAAATTTTTATAATTAAGTTTTTTTAGTATTTCACTTTCAATATATAAAGGAATTTCATTTAATCTATCATTTAACATAGTTAATAACAAATAAAATTTGAATAATTTTACTTTTAAAAAACCTGCATTTAACAATAAGAATAATTACAAGTATTTCAATAATATTTTAGAAGCAATGCGTACATTTGAAAAAGAATATAATCTTTTGATATGATTTATTTTTAAAAGAGTATAAATTATTTTTGAAATTTAATTTATATACAATTGTAGTACAAAACTTTTTTATGTAGACATCTAATAAAATTTAATTATTTCATCATATTATCCCATTCATTAATATGATGCGGTAGTACGATGAATTTCTAGCTTGTATATATGTAAAAAAAAAGTTTTACACTAATAATACATATAAATTAAACTCTTTTTTTTGTTTCTATTTCTTGCAATGTTTTTTTTTTTAATGAATCAAGATTTTTAATATTGTAATACTCACTAGAACTTATTTTTTTAATATATTATATGAGATATTTTAATATATATATATATATATATATATGTGTGTGTGTGTGTGTGTGTGTGTGTGTGGATATGGGGTCACACCTATCCCCATTAAATTTTGCGGGTAAATTCCCGCACTCGCCCCTGTTCCCATTGAACAGTTATTTACCCTACACGTTACATATATTTTTTACGGGTACCTATAAGATCTAGGTAGAATTGTCATCCCTACTTACCTTTCCATCATCCTATCTGCCGTTGACCCCCAGGCTCTACGTTCTCTTTCCAAGGCCCCAACTGGTCGATCGTTGGCATGAACCTCTAGCGGCACCAGTCCAAAATCAATTATTTCTAATAACAAATTATTAATTTCATCGCATCAAATACTTAATAATAATAAATTAATAAAAACCCCATAAAATTAACTTCCTAATTAGCATTAATTAATCTCATGTTTGTTTTTTAGTTTTATTTATTCACTTGTTTATTTATTTATGGTTGGCGTGGGATTAATTGATATATAATAAATTATTAGGTTAATTAAATTAGACGTTAGTAGAAATTATTAATTTAAGTCTATATGTCTCTTCATTAACGTGTTAAATAGGCATAACAATTATTTATTTTTCAACATCAAGATATTTATAAAGACATTTAAATCATTTTGTTTTAAAAAAATAAGTTTTAATGAGGTAGACTGAGTTCCAACCATTTGGTGATACTAAATTAATTAAAATAAATCAACTCACTTTTTTTTTCCCCTTTAGAACGGTGTGGGTTCGAATTTCATTTTGCACAGCGACATATGCCAAACTAAGCAAGATGGCCTCTTGTCGAGCTAAAACATAATTCAATATCTTTTCTTTCTTCATTCTAGTTTCATTTTATTTCTAATTTTATTTGGAGTTAAACCATTGTTAAAATATAATAATAATAATTTACAAAATTAACTAAAGGTAGTTGTTTTTTAGTAGATATACTAACGTAATATAACCCATACATTGTATACGGGTGTTAAAGTTTTTAATTTATAATTTTATATATTATTATACTTTTAATATATTTCTAAATTACCTTTTAATTTAACAAAAATATAAGTTAGCAGATATGTATATAAATATATAAATATTTATATATTAAAATAATAATAAATATTGATATATATTCAAGTAACTGTATATTCACACGTCTCCTTTTAATTTACAAAAATATATGCTAGTAGAAAATTTTGATATGACCATGGACATTTGTTTTGTGATTTTTGATCCTATATCAAACTTTTCTATTATATTAAATGACACAACTACTTAATTTTGAACAAATATATACTAGACAAAATCTTGATGGTAAT
This sequence comes from Spatholobus suberectus, assembly GCA_004329165.1. Classification (NCBI taxonomy): domain Eukaryota; kingdom Viridiplantae; phylum Streptophyta; class Magnoliopsida; order Fabales; family Fabaceae; genus Spatholobus; species Spatholobus suberectus. Next base: position 27,744,629 of record CM014737.1, on the reverse strand, counting down.
TTTTGCACCCCCTCCCCCTAAATTTTATGTCACCAAAAAAAGTTTATGATGCTATCATGCTATTTATATTACTTTTGATCTTAATTGCATTCTAAGAAAAAAAAAGTTTTTTAAATTTTGATTTTAAAACAAATATTGATTCCAACTTAAACATGTAATTCTATTCTTTCTTGTTTTGAAGAAGTTTTGCATATTGAGTTATAAGATATTAATCTTAATTGCCAAATTAAAACAAGATAATATGCATATCCTTATTTACAAAGAATCTCTATTTTTTATGTTAATTCTTTTATTTTTTCTAATAAATAAGTTCATTTCAAGCAATTTTTAAATTACATATTTATATATTTTAATTCTTATTATGTTTTGAATATATAAAACATTTTTATTATGATTTGATTTAAGTCAAAATTATATATATATATATATATATATATATAATTTTAAAATTTAAATTAATGAGAAATTAAAAAATAGGTTAAAATGAAATGAATTTTGTATTGATTTAGTGATATCGTAGGTATGATTTAAATTTTGATTTTATTTAAGTCATCTAATTTTTAATAATATAATTAAAGATTTTAAATTTTAATAGACATATTAACTGAAATACTTAAATAAAAATTGTTAAAAATTAAAATATGAAAAAAAATTAAGAAAAATGAATTAATTTAGTATTTATATTGTGCTATTGCCCTACTAATAAAATCTCTATTTCGTCAAAATAATCTTTATTTATAATAAAAATAAATTATTTTTAGGAAAAATCAAATGAACATGATGATAAATGTTCAATTTAGAACCTATCATGAGATTTGGATGTATTTTGACAATGGTGGGGGATTGTGAGAGATTAATTTTCAAAATGAAGGAAAGGTTGTATCTTTCATGAAATTATGTTTCTATTCATGTAAAAGTGTAAGTATGAATAGATGTGACTGTTCACCAAGTCATGATATGTGTTTATTTGAAATATTAAATCTTTTCACTAAAAGACATAAGATGGTCTATAAATAGAATCAATGTAGAAAACATAACAAAACACATAATTCACCAGATTCTTTGCATTTAAATTAATCATTCACTACTACAAAACGCACATTTTATAAGAAATTAAATCATTTATTTGGGGTTGGAAATAAACAAAAATACGATGACATTTTTGTAAATACGTGAAAAATTATTTAAATCGGTTACATTAGAACCGATTTAAAAAATAATATTTTAAATCAATTCTACCTGTAACCGATTTTAAATTGGTTATAGGTAGAACTAATTTAATAAGTTATTTTTAAGATTGGTTCTAATACAACCGATTTAAAAAAAACTCCATTTTTTTCCCTTCTTTAACACTGCCACAACACCTCTTTCCCCTTTTCTCATATCAAATATCAAAACATTCATCTAACTCACCCTCATGCTTAAAATAAGGCAACCTATTTCCATTTAAATCCTATGCAAAAAGTTTAAGCTCGCGTCGCACAATGAACCCTCTTCTCATTCCCAAAACAACACAAACCTTCTTCATGATCCATTTGGAAGAGCGCATTCTAAGCCATGGCTGCTCCAAGGTTAACCTTCAATTCCCTTTCGATTCACCGAGGTGGTCATAACATTTGCTGTGGTGGCCTATGCCATTGTTGCCGAACTAGGCCTTTGACACCAAATCAAAGCCTCTAGTGCCCAACGAACCCAACAGGTCAGATTTCAGTCCCGGAATCGTTAGAAAGAGGAGCCAAAGCTCTTTGTGAAATCAACAATTTCCCCTACTCCAAACAGGTTATTTCATTTTTGGTTCTTGAACTCAATTAATTTGCATTTTTTGTTCTGGTCTAAATGAGGAATGATGCATGTTCTTTGCATCGGGAAGGATTGTAGTTTCACGATTTTGTTTTTGGTGTTGCTTTGCAGGTGTTTAATTTAATGCGAAAATAGGAGCAAACTTGCCTTACTGTGTGCTTTGTTCTTGGCATTCTCTTTCATATCTTCTAACATTTGTGCAACTAATTGGTGAGATGTTGGTTAAGAGTGAGTGATGATGATGTTTTGGTTTGAGCTTTTTACATCCGTTGAACAATAATTGAGTTTTAAAAAAATTAAATCAATTGAAAATTCATTTTAAATATTCCCCACTTTTCATATTGCCTATAACTTAATCGATTTAAAAAGTCTTTTTTAACCGATTTAAAAAGTCTTTTCAATAGTAGTGTTTCCTTTCTTCCCATTTGTGCAAATAGAATTAGGAAAACTATTATTCTGTAAACTATCATTGACGATGTGCTTGACGTAGGTGTGCAAGCCATATCAAAGAACTCCATTATTTCTTGATGGGGATTCGCCAAAACACCCAATTGCATCTAATTTCTATAACGTTTGTGGTGGCGAATTGAACCTAAAAGTTAGTGTTTACACATGCATTGGAGATTTGCACCTTTCCTCTTCTTTGTTGCAAAACCATCACCACCATTGCACCAATAAATCAAACGAACTATTAGCACAGCTGAAATGGAAAATGTTATATTTTGAACTAAATTATATTTCTATACAAATATCATTTTCATGAATAAGAATTGATGAGAAAATTGACAAAATATGTGTATAATCACTAACCAACCTTCCTAGAAGAAACATGTTAATTCCATCTCATGTTTGGAGCAAGGGAAACATTATATATAGACAATATAATTAATTTTTTCAAAACTACATATAACAAGTACTTAAAAAATTGATGATCCATAAAAGTAAAAAGTTCTAATAAATAAATCAGAAATATAAAAATACATATAATGTATTTTTACTTAAATCAAGAAAATATATTAAAATTTTAAAACTAACTAAATCTTAGAAATTTGAAATAATTAATATAAATTAAAATAATCTTCATTTAAATATTGTACCCAATCAACAAATTATATTGATTAACATATAAAAGTGGATTGCTTTACATGGAAAATTAGATTTAAACCGTCTAAAATTTGAACTAAAAGGGGATATGAACTTTAAAATTACACTATATGTATTACGGAATAAATAGTAAGGGGCTGATTGACCTATTTAGGATCTTTTTACAAATATTTTATCAATTTGGGATTCTTTTGAAACAAATTACTGACATGAGATTGTTTTGACCATTAACTAGTCAAACTCACTAGTTTGACTAGTGAGATACTGTACATATCAGTTTTTTTATTTTTTATTTTAAAAAATTTACACATTAGCAGTACTGATGTAGCAACTGAAAATGGTAGTGGCAATAGTGAAATTTTGGGAGCCTACATGTGGCGCTGTTCAGCTATTTCAGCCAGCAGGACTAGCGAATTTTTGTAAGTAGAACACATGGCGGTTTCCTGTTATTTTCGCTAACAAGAATAGCAAAATTACCTTGACACATACTGAGAAGGACACGTGGCGATCTCTTGTTAATTCTGCTAACAAGACTAGCGAAATTAGACTAACATACTTACGTCAAATCACCTGCTACTTGCATGTTGCAATAGCGAGTTTTATGTTACGTACATATTTCAACCTGTTAACAATAGCGAGTTTTATGCTTTATGATACATTTCTTTCATTAGTTATCAATCTTAGAGCTAGTAAAAAGTAAATGATTATAATTTGAATTTATCAAGTCTCTTTCATTTCTTATTTTAATTTTAACTACCAATATATTCACATTTTAATCTATTTCTTCCGCTAAAAAAATAATATGTTGATGTCTAATTATCAAACTTGCAAATAAATGAGAACACGTGATTTGACGTAGCGAGTTTTATGTTACGTGCAAACAATAAAATCAGAACCAACCCACTTGCCAGTTACAAAACTCGCTACTGCAACATGCAAGTACCAGGTGATTTGTTGTGAGTATGTTAGCCTAATTTCACTAGTCCTGTTTGTAGAATTAACAGTAGATCGCCACATGTTCGTCTACAATATGTGTCAGGATAATTTTGCTACTCCTACTAGCGGAAATAACAAGAAACCGCCACTTGTTCTACTCACAAAAATTTGCTAGTACTGCTAGCTGAAATAACTGGACAGCGCCACGTGTCAGGCTCCCATAATTTTGCTACTGCCACTACCACTTTTAGTTGCCACATCAGTACCCGCTAACGTGTAAATGTTTTTCAAAAATAAATAAAAAAGATGACGTGTACAGTATCTCGTTAGTCAAACTAGCAGGTTTGACTGGTCAATGGTCAAAAAAATTCCATGCCAGTAATTTGTTTCAAAAAAGCCCCAATTTGGTAAAATGTTTGTGAAAAGGCCCCAAATAGGTCAATCAGCCAATAGTAGGTAATAGGGTCCAACATAATCATAAGAAACAATGCGGTTAATAGTGGCTAGAATAATGTTGTCTTTTGCATTCTGAGTTAACTTATGGATGTAGTAGCATACAACTATATAGTGCATTCCATTATTTTCATTTTTCAAAGAAAATAATAACTAAATTTTTATAATTTTATAAACATACTATAAAAAGATAAAAGTATTGCAACAATAATAAACAAATAACTAATTGAAAAAATAAAATTAAAAAGAGATGGCTATGATAAAAATTATGATATACCCAAATTCATTAATAATCATAAAATAAATTATTTTAAATACAAACTCTTATAAATATTTTCTACTAACACCACCTTTTTCAAGTATTAAATTATGAATTTCAAATTATTCATTCTTTTTTTCATGATTGGTAGTAAGTGATCAATGAATATTATCTCTCATTTGATTCTTATCTGACGATCATTGTTATGAAGCGCACTGGTGGGTTTTATTTTTGCTTTGATTTGTAAGTGTGTATTATGCTTTCTGCACTCTTAAGAAGTTTCTTTGATTAATGGGCTCTTTTTGATGGGAAAATGCCAAGTGAAAAGTACATCTATTTTAAACCTAATAACAAGAATAATGAATCTAACCTCCGAATAAGGTGGAAACTTGATAAATTCCTTTTAGTTCATGTGAAATTTTGACTTATGAAGGTAGCCAGCAAATTGCATTACATGTTTACATGAAATAGGGAATTGGGCACTTCGATACATGTTCCTTATATAAACTTAGGTAAATGATCTAAACATGTTATAAATCCAAACAACACATTCAGATAAAAAATAAGCGGAAACAAATAATTAGATTGAGGTACTTACCTCCAGCCATTGCTTTAATCTTTACCTTCATTGTTTTGACTTTCTGGACCTTTACTCACTCAAATTAGATGGTATGTTTTTCTAAAGAGAGGAGTAGGTACAGTGATCCAAAACAAAGAGCACCTCCAATTTATATAGCTCTGTCCATCACAGAGTTCAATTGACATAATAGTGCAAATTAATGTCCCTAGACGTTTCGCTAAAATTAATGGGTCGTATTTGACTGAAAAATGGACCATATTCATCCATTGATTTCAAATTCAAACAACAAAATCAATACCCAACTGTAATGGAATTCCTATCATTGATTCTAAATTTTAATGGCCAGTAACGAAAAATTCATTCAATGATCTGTAACGGAAAATATGTTACATTCTCCCACTTGGTCCATTTAACCCATTAGTAACCATAACAAGAAACAAAATACACAAATCATGGCAATAGGTCCTCTAATGATGAGTATTATCTTCCATGTATCACAATATATTAAGTTTCTTAATATTACCCTTTAACTTAATGAATAAACCATATGTTTATTCTGGATCTAATCTTAATGATATTTCTCAAAAACAAATATGTGCACAAAACCATATGAGAAAACATCAAATTGAATAAGAGTTTCATTAATAATAATAAATGTACGTACAATGAAATCACATCACGGAACCAAGTCCCATTCGTATCACATGATCCTTAAAATTCTTTGGTGGCATGCTTTTAGTTAAAGGATCAACAATCATTAACTCAGATGTGTTCAATGACCACTTTCTTTTCCTTAATATGTTCTCTTATGGCTAAGTATTTAATGTCGCTGTGTTTACTTTGACTTCCACTTTTATTATTCTTAGCCAAAAACATAGCAGCAGAGTTGTCATAGAACAACTTTAATGGTATAGAAATAGAGTCCATAACTCTAAGTCCAGATATGAAACTCTTCAACCATACACCATGCGAGGTAGCCTCAAAACAAGAGACAAACTCAGCTTTCATAGTGGAAATAGTAGTCAAGGTCTGTTTTGCACTTCTCCAAGATACAGCCCCACCAGCTAGCATAAAAATATAACCAGATGTTGATTTTCGAGAATCAACACAGCCAGCGTATTTTGAATCAGAGTAGCCAAATACCTCCAGATCATCAGTCTGTCTGTACATGAGCATGTAGTTCTTTGTTCCTTAAAGATATCTCATTACTTACTTTGCAGCTTTCCAATGGTCAACACATGGATTACTCTGATATCTTCCCAAAACTCCAACAGCATATGCAATGTCAAGTCTGGTACAAACCTGAGCATACATAAGACTTCCAATAGTTGAAGCATATGGAATATTTTGCATGTGTTCCCGTTCAAAATCATTTTTGGGGCACTGACTTAAATCAAGTCTATCACCCTTCATAGTGGGAGCTACACTCGGTGAACAATCTTTCATGTTAAATCTCTCTAAGACTTTGTTAATATAGGTCTCTTGAGACAAAACCAAAATGCCTCGAGATCTTTCCCTATGGATCTTAATGCCAATGACATAAGATGCCTCTCCCATATCTTTCATATCAAAGTTCTTTGAGAGAAATTGTTTCACTTCATATAGCAATCTCTTATCATTAGTTGCAAGTAAAATATCATCCACATATAACACAAGAAAACAAATCTTACTCCCACTAACCTTTAGGTATATACAATTGTCCATGATGTTCTCTTCAAAACCAAATGAAGTGATGACCTCATGAAATTTTAAATACCACTGGTGAGAAGCTTGTTTTAATCCATAGATGGATTTATTAAGCTTGCAGACTAAATGCTCACCATCACTAGAGGAGAATCCTTCAAGTTGTTTCATGTAAACCTCTTCCTCTAGATCACCATTGAGGAATGCTATTTTCACATCCATTTGATGTAACTCAGAGTCAAATTGAGCTGCTAATGCCATAATTACTCGAAGAGAATCTTTCTTAGATACAGGAGAAAAAGTCTCTATGTAGTCGATTGTTTCTCTTTGAGTGAATCCTTTGGCAACAAGTCTTGCTTTATGTCTCTCAATGTTGCCTTGTGAGTCTTTCTTTGTTTTAAAAACCGATTTACATCCAATGGCTTTTACACCATTAGGCAACTCAACGAGATCCCAGACTCAATTAGACGCCATAGAATCCATCTCATCTTTCATGGCATAAGTTGGATTCTTTAGAACTCATGGCCTGCGAAAATGTTTCAGGATCATTTTCGGCTCCAATATTGTAGTCTGATTCTTGTAGATACACGACGTAATCACTAGTAATTGCTGACCTCTTAACTCTAGTAGATCTTCTTAATGTTGCCTCATTATCTTGTTAAGGAATTTGTTGTTCAACATAATCTTGTTCCTCATCAGCAACTTGATTTATAGGGTTGTTTTCAACAACTTGTGGAACTTCAATTACTGGTTGTCTAACACCCATTTGTACTTGAGGGGTGTGAATGACAATTAATCTATCACTTGATCCAGAGAGTTGAGCTTCATAGTGATCCTTTTCAAAAATAATGTCTTGAAACTGATCACTCCCACTAATTAAGTCATTTTCAAGAAATTTTGCATTTCTTGATTCCACAATCCTAGTGCTGTGTTTCGGACAATAGAATCTATACTCTTTGGACTTTTCAGCATATCCAAAGAAATACCCACTAATAGTCCTTGGGTCTAGTTTCTTTTCTTGTGGGTTATAAATTCTCACTTCAGACGGGTATCCCCAAACGCGTATATGTTGCAAACTTGGTTTCCAACCTTTGAATAGCTCAAAAGGTGTCTTAAAGACAGCTTGGTTGGAACTCGATTTAATATATGCACAGCTGTCTTTAGTGCTTCAATCCACAATAATTGAGGAAGTTTTGCGTTACTCCTCATACTTCTCACCATGTCCATTAGAGTTCGATTTCTTCTTTCTACCACACCATTCTGATCCAGAGAACCAGACATGATGTATTGGGCAACAATCCCATGTTCTTGAAGAAACTTTGCAAATGGACCAGGTACTTGTCCATTCTCCGTGTATCTACCATAGTACTCTCCACCTCTATCGGATCTCACAATCTTAATTTGCTATCTACATTGTTTCTTCACTTCAGCCTTAAAAACTTTAAAGGCATCCAACGCTTCATCCTTAGAATGAAGCAAGTAGAGATACATATATCGTGAATAATCATCTATAAAGGTGATAAAGTATTTCAGACTACTCGTCCATGTCTAGACAACAAATATCTGTATGTAGATTTGTGCTCCTCTTTGCACCCTTTTTTTAGACTTGTTAGTTTGTTTACCTTTAATACAATCTACACAAGTCTCAAAATTAGTAAAATCCAAAGTACTAAGTACTCCTTCATTCACTAATCGCTTAATTCTCTCAATGGAGATATGTCCCAATCTTTGGTGCCATAACATAGAGGATTCCTTTTTCACAACACATCATTTTAACCCAACAGTAACATGCATAGAATTATAAGCAGCATTTTGTAATTTAATTTCATAAAGACCATCAATCAATGCACCAAAACCAATAATTCCAGGTTTGTTGGATAAAGTAAAACCAGTGTCCGAGAAATTAAAAGAAAAACCCAAAGTTGCAAGTCTTGAAACAGAAATTAAATTCTTCGAAAAACTTGGAACATAAAAAGTTTTTTCCAAACATAAAATAATCCCACTGCTTAAAGTTAAATTGCACGTCCCAATAGCTTCCACATGTGAACTCATCTTTCCTCCTGAATATATGTATTGTTTACCTCCCACTGGTTTCCTTAGGTTTTTCATACCCTGCAAGGTATTAGAAACATGGATTGTAGAACTAGAATCAATCCACCATGTGTTATGATTAACACTAATCATATTAGATTCATAACAAACAAATACAAAAGGAATACCTTTCTTGTCGATCCAGTTCTTAAACTTTATGCACTCTTTCTTCATGTGTCCCTTCTTTTTACAAAAGAAACACTTTGACTCTTTCTTTATGACTGGCTGAGTAGGAATCTTACCTTTATTATTGGCTTGATTCTTCTTGTACTTTCCTGAAGTAGTCAAGTTCACCCTCTCACCCTCTTCCATTATCAATCTTTCCTCCTCTTGAACACACATGGTCAATAATTCATTAAATGACCACTTATCTTTATGTGTGTCATAAGAGATCTTGAAAGGGGCATACTGATGAGGTAGGGTGCACAAAATATAGTGTACCAGAAAAGATTCTGATATGGTAACCTCTAAGCCTTCTAGTTGAGCCACTATATCCCTTATGCGCATGATGTGATCACGCACACCTCTTGTCCCAGTGAGCTTCATGGATGAGAATTGCATTATAAGGGTGCTGGCAAAGGACCTGTCAGATGTAGTGAATTGATCATCAATGGCCTTCAAAAGATCTCTAACCTTATTATGATGATTGACAGAACCCCGAATACCAGCAAATATTTTGGTCTTTATGAACATCACAGAGAGACGATTAGACCTTTCCCATTTTTCATAAAGATCAACAGCATCTGGAGTGCTGGTTTCAATAATACTAAATGATCTATGTCCATCCAACCTAAATGAAGAAGAATTCTCTCCTTCCAAACCTTATAATTATCACCCCTTCATTCGGGAATGTTGCAATTAATATAAAAAATATTCCCAGATTGCATAACTGCAAAGTTCAAATATACACGCTCATTATTTATAATTTGAGACTAAATAAAATATCATGTTTACCAATGTAAATCAGGTCTAAATCTATGAATCTAGGGACATAAAACTTGCCTGTGGGCTGAAGTCTCATTCAATTATATTCATCACATAACCTTATGACAAAACTATCAAATTATGTTCCTTTTCTTAATTCCTGTGGGTAGATTAAGAAATATAATTTGATATTTTATCCTAATTAATCATATAAATATAATAAAATTCCTGTGGGTAGATTTTACTATATTACATATAATGAATTATAACTAATGTTTTTAATGTGATTTCAAAACTTAATATATAATCCTAATAAATTAAAGATGCTATGGCTACTCGCTAATTTATTAAAAATTATATTAATCACTTTAACATTAAAATATTTGCATAATATCCCTAATTATAGCAAATAAATTGAATAATATTGCATAAATATTGTTTAACCAAACTTTGCATGTATAATAATCATAAATTTATTCACACAAAATCTTAAAATAAACAAATAAATTATGCATACAATTATTCAATAAATAGAACTCTAAGTTGTCAATTTTAATGTATAAAATATTTAACTTAATATTGCATGCTTAAATAAATGCCAAATATTAAACATACAATTTAACAATTAAGTAAATAATACATTAAATATTTTATAACTTACAACTTACATTAAAACTCATTAAATGACACATAAAGAATTTTTAGGTGCAATAAAGCATGTTTAAAATGTATTTAATCATGATCAATATGCATTTATTCACAAAATAAAGGTTGGCAATGTGGTAATCGTTGGCATTAGCGTGCATAGGTGCATGGGTTCAATTCCCACGTCTGTGATGTTGGAACCAAAGACGTAGAAGCGTCTAGACCCTCAAAGTTTTGAAGATAACAAACTTATTAATGTTAAAGTTTCTGCCAAAGAACTGAACTCTTTGCAGCATACAAACTTCTCTTTGAAGACCATCCAGTAGACGTGTCAAAGAAGACCGACCAGTAGACGTGTCAAAGAAGACCGTCCAGTAGACGTGTTAAAGAAGACCGTCCAATGAACAACTTAAGATGATCGTCTGAAGAACAAATTCAAATATTTGATGCAAGCTTCCAATGGCAAATATTCAAACGGCTAAGTTCTATTTTGAACGTCCATTTTATTTATGCTAGTTTTTCTTGAAACTAACATATTACTACTTCTGTGATCTAACGTTCAAATTGTTTGAAGCATTAAATAACATCAGAATCATTCTAGTGCAAGAGCGCAACAAAAACAGATAAAGCAAGCCAACTTATCAAGCTACCGAGACGAATGAAGAATGTTCAGAAAAACAGACTGCCAGCACAGTCTTGCACTTTCCATTTTAGTGCAAGTCTAAAAGCTACCGTGCTTGACCTCTGTGAAAGGATAGTTTGCACACTTCTCATTGCATAACGAAGTCAAAGTCTTCTACAACGGGTCTTTTCCTTGAAGACTATATATATATGCATGCACCAAGGAAGAAGCAACGAATAAATACAGAGAAAATAAGAGACTGTGACGAACGATCAAGAAAAAGAACAAGAACAAAAAGATATTAGCAATATTTTGATAGAAGCGTCCAGTGGACGATAGCAAAAATCATGTAAAGTTTTCAGAGCATTTTTTATGCCTAATCTTTCAAATCCTCACTACGTGAGTTGATATCGTTTGTATAAACACTTGTTGTGTTGTGAAAGCTTGGAGAGGCTTAGTGTAAACGAATACTTGGGTTAAGCAATCTAGGGTGATTGCATTGTAAAGCCTGAAGAGGCCGCGAACAATACTTGTAATCAAAGGTTGGTTAATGAATACCTTCTGGGTGAAGGGATTGGACGTAGCTCAAGTTGAGTGAACCAGTATAAAACTTTCTGTGTTCTTCTTCTCTATCCCTACGCTTGAAAACGTTTTCATACTGGTCAATTTGTTTCGAAAAAGTTTTTAAACGCACAATTCAACCCCCCCTTCTTGTGTGCTTTTTCTATTTCAATTGGTATCAGAGCTCAGCCTCTTGGGGTTGAGCATCTAACATTGCAAGGGTAAAAAGGATCCTGACCACTCATGGAAAACGAAGGACAAGCCGTTAATAGACCGCTTCTTTTTAAAGGTCAGAACTACGATTACTGGAAGCAAGAATGATAGCATTCTTTGATGCATGTCACATAGACATATGGGACGTAGTAGAAACTGGCAACTACCTGCCCCTTGACCATGATGGAGTGGAGCTTCCAAGAAGTCAATGGACAGAATCTCACAAACAAAGGTATCTTCTAAACTCAAAAGCTAGAAATGCTATGATGTGTGCCTTATCTGAATTTGAATATGAAAAGGTACATAGCTTAAAAAGTGCTAAGAAAATGTGGGACACCCTCGCTCTTGCCTACGAAAGCACTTCACAAGTAAAGAGGTCTAAGTTGCGCTTACTCGTAAGACAATATGAACTCTTTACTATGGAAGAAAATGAAACTATCGAACTTATGTTTGGTAGATTTCAAACCATAATAAACAACCTGAGGTCCTTAGGCAAAACCTATGATAATTATGATCACATTGACAAAATCTTGAGAAGTTTGCCTAGGCAATGGAGACCGCAGGTTACAGCCTTAAGAGCTTCCAAGGATCTGACAGCACTCTCAATGGAAGAGTTACTTGGAACTCTTAAAGTCCACGAACTGGAGCTAAAGCAAGACGAAGGACAGAAGAAGAAGTCTATCGCTCTAAGCGTCCAGCGTCCACCCAGAGGATCATTGTCCAAAGCACTAAACGTGGAAGAATCCTCTGAGGAAGAGTCCGAAGAGAATGACTCTAATGAAGATGAAATATCCTTCATCTCCAAAAAAATACAGGCTATATGGAAGAAGAAAGGAGGATCAAGAGCCAAAAACTTCACAAAGAAGTTCAACAAGGCACCAAAAGAAAAGAGTCCTTCAGTCTGTTATGAATGCAAGAAGCCTGGACATTTCAAAGCTGAATGTCCCAGTTTGCAGAAGGACAAAAAGAAGATGTTCTTCAAGAAAAAGGGTCTCATGGCTACCTAGGAAGACATGGACCTATCTTCATCGGAAGAAGAAGAAGAGGAAGAAGCCAACCTGCTTCTTATGGCGGAGACCAGCTCTGATAGCTCAGATAATGAGCAAGACGAAGAGGTAAACTTTGATAACTTAATCTCTCTACAAGAAGCCTATAATGATTTGCTTGCTAACTCCTCAACTCTCTCAATAGGATAAAAAGAACTAAAAAAGAAATTTTCAAAAATAACAAAAGAATTCAATTTGCTCAACGAAGAGCATAAAAAGGTTTTAAAAGAAAATGAGTTTTTAAAAACAAAGAATATTTCAGAAGAGACATCTTCTCATGAAGTTTTAGAACTTCAAAAAGAAGTCACTCATCTGAAAGAAAGTCTGTCAAAATTTGTCAGCAGAACAGAGAACCTAAATAAGATTCTATCTTATAGAAGAAGTCCTCATGACAAATCCAGACTTAGTTTTGTTAAAGAAAATTACAAACCTAGTAAAAACATAACCTTCTGTAAAATATGTAGAAAGAATGGGCTTGAATCAACAAACTGTAGATATCGTCCAACAGAGAAGGCATCTAATGCCTTCAGAATTAATAGAAAAGGACCCAAGTCCATTTGGGTACCTAAGTCTATGATAATACCTGTTGCAGATTTGCTTGACAACCGAAAGAAGACCCCAGTCATGGTACCTGGACAGTGGTTGTTCACGACACATGACGGGAGAAAGGTGTATGTTCCAAAGCCTACAACCCAAGAATGGTGGATGGGTCACCTTTGGAGGAAACCAGAAGGGAAAGATCACAGGTATAGGAACAATCGGTAAGCACTCGTTCCCTTCCATTGAAAATGTTTTATATGTTGAAGGACTCAGAGACAATCTACTGAGCATAAGTCAATTATGTGACAGTGGACACAATGTCTCCTTTAACAAAGAAAAATGTATTGTCAGGAATCTAGATGGATCCATATTATTCTCTGCTAATAGGCAAAGCAATCTTTATAAGATTGATCTCAATGACCTCACAAATCAAAATGTATCGTGTCTAGTATCCATCAAAGAGAATCAATGGACTTGGCACAAGAAGCTTGGACATGCAAGCTTGAGACTAATCTAAAAGCTAAATAAGCATAACCTCATAAGAGGACTTCCAAATCTTGCTTACAAGTCTGATGTCCTCTGTGATGCTTGTCAAAAAGGGAAACAAGTAAAAAGCTCTTTTGAATCAAAAAATATTATTTCCACAACTAGACCTCTTGAGCTACTACATATTGATTTGTTTGGTCCAACCAGAACAACCTCCCTTAGTGGAAAACGATATGGATTAATCGTAGTGGACAACTACTCTAGATGGACATGGGTTATGTTCTTAAAACACAAGGATGAGTCTTACAAGATCTTTTCAATCTTTTGCAAAAGAATTCAAAATGAAAAAGGTGTTGCATAGCTTTAATCAGAAGTGATCACGGAAGGGAGTTTGAAAACGAAAGTTTTCAAGGGTTCTGTGAGGAGAACGGAATTCTCCACAACTTCTCTATACCACGAACACCACAACAAAATGGTGTGGTAGAGAGAAAGAACAGGTCATTGCAAGAAATGGCAAGAACCATGCTAAATGATAATTCCACTCCTAAGCACTTTTGGGCTGAAGCAATAAACACTGCATGTTACTTACAAAATATAATTTATATAAGACCTATTTTGAAAAAGACTCCTTATGAATTGTGGAAAGGACGAATGCCTAACATATTATATCTTCATCCCTTTGGATGTCAATGTTTCATCTTAAACACTAAGGACAATCTTGGAAAGTTTGATCCTAAGTGTGATGATGGAATACTGTTAGGCTATTCCGAAACATCCAAGGCCTATAGAGTTTACAACTCTAGAACCTTAATAGTTGAAGAAGCCATCCATGTTAAATTCAATGACAATAAGCCTGATAAAGAAATATCAGAGCTAGACGATTCATTTGCAGATATGAAGCTAGAAGATGCCAGTCCTTCAGCATCTAGAGATCAGATGGACGATCCAAAAGAAGAAGAAAAGGAACCAACTGGACACTCTTGGCAAATGAAGACCTATCATCTAGATAATCAAATTCTTGGAAACGTTCAAGATTATGTCAGGACAAGATAGACCTTCAAGGAGCAAGTTCAAACTACTTTGATTTCTCAACTGAAACCAAACACAGTGGACAAAGCTTTCCTAGACGATGGCTGGATCAGCGCCATAAAGGACGAGCTTAGTCAATTCGAAAAGAATGATGTCTGGATGCTAGTTCCGGCACCCAAGGACAAGTCTATCATTGGAACAAAGTGGGTGTTCCACAACAAGCTAGATGAAGCTGGCAAAGTGGTAAGAAATAAAGCAAGACTTGTAGCTCAAGGCTACTCTCAATAAGAAGGTATAGACTTTACCAAAACCTTTGCACCAGTAGCTAAATTAGAAGCCATCTGCATCTTACTTTCATTTGCTGTTCATAGTAATATGAAGCTCTATCAAATGGCGTAAAAAGTGCATTCTTAAATGGCATAATAAATGAGGAAGTCTATGTGAAACAACCTCCTGCTTTTGAGTGTGATACTTTTCCAAAACACGTTTTCAAACCCCAAAAGGCTCTGTATGGACTTAAACAAGCTCCAAGAGCTTGGTATGAAAAGCTAAGTTCCTTTCTTTTAGAAAATGATTTTACTAGAGGAAAAGTAGACACCACTCTATTTCGCAAAGATGTTAAATCACACTTTATTATTGCGCAAATATATGTAGACGATTATATTTGGTGCTACTAATGACGCTTTATACAAGGATTTTTCTAAGATCTTGACAGTAGAATTCGAGATGAGCATGATGGGAGAATTAAAATTCTTCCTAGGATTGCAAGTAAAGCAGACTGCAAATGGCATATTCATACATCAAACAAAATATGTCAACGAACTTCTTAAGAAGTATAAGATGGACGATGCCAAGGAAATGAGTACACCTATGCATCCATCGTCAATACTCAGCCTGGACGACTCTTCTAAAAAGGTAGACCAAACTACATACCGAGGTATGATTGGGTCTCTTTTATATCTCATAGCGTCCAGACCTGACATTATGTTCAGTGTATGCTTATGTGCCCGTTTTCAGTCTGACCCTAGAGAAACTTATCTAACAGCAGTTAAAAGAATTTTTAGATACTTAAAAAGGACCACTAACCTTGGTTTGTGTTTTAAGTCAAACAAAGAATACAGGTTAGTTGGTTACTGTGATGCTGACTATGTGGGAGATAGAATAGAATGCAAAAGCACTAGTGGAGGATGTCACCTCATTGGTGGGAATCTAGTCTCCTGGATGAGCAAAAGACAAGGGACGATTTCCCTGTCCACAGCGGAAGCAGAGTATGTCTTAGTTGCGTCTTGTTGCTCACAACTTTTATGGATCAAGCATAGTTAGAAGACTACAGTATCTACGAGAGTAACGTTCCTATCTTTTGTGATAACACTGCTGCTATAAATCTGTTTAAAAATCCTATTTTGCATTCTCGGGCAAAGTACATTGAAATAAAACATCATTTTATAAAAGACTATGTTTAGAAGGGAATTATTGATATTCAGTTTGTCAACACTGAAAATCAATTGGCTGATATATTTACAAAACCCCTTCCTGAAAATAAACTCATCCATATTCGAGATCTTCTTGGTATGGAATTTATAAATGAATAAGTTTTATTCAACATGCCTTGACTGTCCAATGTTTTGTAGCGTCCAATGTTTCGTAGCGTCCAATATTTCATTGATCACTTGCATAGCTTTTCGCTTCTATAACAGCTTACAGTTATGTATGCATAAAAATCTCTATTCGTACTTAATCATGTTTTCTCTGAAAATGATTTGAAAATAAATGCTTTATTCCTATCTGAGTCACTGAAGCGCCGTATAACCAACCTTGAAAAGTGTAAGCACCTGACCAGCATTTATTGCACATCACCTCTCTCTTCGAAATTGAAAGAACCGCCAAAAGCAAAACTCTTTGGTTTCTTTATATACACTCAAACCTAAAACCAAACACTCACCTCTTCTCAAACCCACTTGAACTCTCTCAGTCTCTCAAAACCTCTCAAACCCTAAGAACCTTTCAAGCTCTCAAATATGGCAACTGAAAAGGCTAGTTCTACTGCGAAGGCCGTGGCTCGTGTGGAGAGCCTAGACAAGGCTGTTGTTCTTATCGAAAGCCGTTTCAATATCCAAGCCCTGGAAGACATGAGTGTGAATGTAAAGGACAACTTGCTCAGATGTGGAATTCTCAACTACTTCCACTTGAACGAGATCATATACCCAGAGCTCATCAGACAGTTTTGGAACCCTATCGTCTTCTCCAAGACAGATATCACGGGAGCTGTTTTAGGCATCAAGGTCACACTAGACCTCGGCTCTGTTGCCCAAGCCATTGGCTGTGAGCGGGCTGGGTCCTGCATCAAGAATGGCTAGGAAAGCAGTTTTGGAGGACATGATACTGTTGACGCTGCACTGATGGGTCCAGAAGGCGAAGGCCCAGTGGAATACAGCAAGCTAACAAAAGAGGGGAAGATTTTCCAGCAGTTCTTGAACAAGGGAATTCTTCACAAGGCTAGATTGAAGGACTTTATCCTCTTCATCTATGATTTTTCTAGAATGACCTGGGTATACTTCATTAAAGAAAAATCAGAACTCTTTGGAATATTCAAGAAGTTTAAAGCTCTTGTCGAGAAGCAAAGTGGGAAACATATAAAGGTACTTAGAAGTGATCCAGGCAAAGAGTACAACTCACACGAGTTTGATAAGTTTTGTGAAGATGAAGGCATTGAGCGCCAACTTATTGTCACATATTCTCCGCAACAAAATGGCATCTCTAAGAGGAAGAATCGCACAGTCATGGAGATGGCTAGATCAGTGTTGAAGGAGAAAGGTTTGCCTAACACTTTTTGGGCAGAAGCAATTTACACTGCAGTCTACATACTCAACAGATGTCCTACTAAGGCAGTACAAGACAAGACCCCTATTGAGGCATGGAGTGGGAAAAAACCATTAGCTAAACACCTATGAATATTTGGATCTATTTGTTATATACACGTTCCTGATGAGAAGAGACATAAGTTAGAAGACAAGACTATACGATGTATCTTCTTGGGATACAGAACGCAGTCAAAAGGCTATCAAGTCTACAACTTGCAAACAAATAAGCTCACCATCAGTCGAGATGTTGAGGTAGATGAAAATGCTGCTTGGAATTGGGAAGAAGAAAAAGTTGTGAGAAGTAACATTCCTGTTCTAAAGCAACAACCTCAAGAAGAAGTTGAGGAAGTAGCAAGGGATCTAGGTATGCTTCCTCCACTTCCATAACAAGATTCCTCACCAGAGTCTACTCCAAGACAAGTAAGATCTTTGGTGGATATATATAAAACTTGCAACATGGCTATGCTTGAGCCTGAATGCTATGAAGAAGCATCAAAGCAAGAAGTATGGATCAAGGCAATGGAAGAAGAAATTAAAATGATCGAAAAGAATAATACTTGGGAGCTCGTAGATTGTCCACACGGAAAAAACATTATTAGAGTAAAATAGGTCTACAAAACAAAATCTTGATGGTACCATACAAAAGCGGAAAGCTAGATTAGTTGCTAAAGGCTACTCACAACAACCTAGAGTTGACCATAATGAAACATTTGCTCCAGTTGCTCGCCTAGATACAATAAGAGCTTTAATAGCTCTTGTAGCACAAAAAGGTTGGAGCATCTACCAATTGGATGTCAAATTTGCCTTTCTAAATGGAGTGCTTGAAGAAGAGATTTATGTTAAGCAACCACAAGGCTTCATTAGCAAAGGCAATGAAGGTAAAGTACTAAGACTAAGAAAAGCCTTATAAGGTCTCAAGCAAGCTCCCCAAGCATGGTATAGTAGAATCGATCAGTGCTTCACCGATCAAGGATTCAGGAGGAGCAAGAGTGAGGCAACACTATACGTCAAGACTCAAGGTCAGTATGATACTTTCATTGTCTCCCTATATGTAGATGATCTTATCTACACAGGAAACAATACGAAGATGATGAATGATTTCAAAGAAGACATGATGAAGACATTTTAGATGAAAAATATTGGCTTGATGAATTACTTCCTTGGCATAGAGGTAAGACAACAAAAGGAAGGAATATTTATCTCTCAAAAGAAATACACTGAAGCACTATTGAAGAAATTCAAGATGCATGGTTGCAAGAATGAGAGTACTCTACTCGTTATAAACAAGAAGTTGAAAAAGGATGATGGAGCACCAGAAGTTGATGCATCATGCTATAGGAGTTTGATCGGTAGCCTACTATATCTCATAGTCACGTGACTAGACATCATGTATGCTATAAGTCTTCTATCAAGATTCATGTAGAGGCCAAGTCAAATTCACTATAAAGCAGCAAAAAGAATTCTAAGATACTTACAAGGCACGAAGGAGTTTGGTATATGGTGCAAAACCATGACCAACTCAAGGCTAACTAGCTACATCGACAGTGATTGGGCAAGATCGATAGATGAGATGAAGAGTACATCAGGATATGTTTTTTCATGAGGATCAGGAGTATTCTCTTGGGCATCTAAAAAGCAAGCCACAATTGCTCAATCAATAGCAGAGCAGAGTACGTGGCAGTTGCAGAATCTACAAGCCAAGCAATATGGCTTCGAAGAATACTTGAAGAAATAGGTGAACAACAAGAAGGACCTACCATAATCTACTGTGATAACAAATCAGCTATAGCAATGGCGAAGAATCCAGTCCATCATGAAAGAACAAAACATATAGCTATTAAATAGCACTTCGTCAGAGAAGTAGAGGCAACAAAGCAAATACAGCTCGAACACTACAAGACAAAAGATCAAGTTGCAGACATTTTTACAAAGACACTACCAAGAGTCAAGTTTGAGCAATTACGAACAATGTTTGGAGTCTCTAAAATTTGCATCAAGGAGGAGTGAAAGAATGTGCTACAATTTTCTAGAAGAATGTAGAACTAATATATGTATATGAAAAAATAAAGAACATTCTAGAATACTCTTGTAAAATAGTCACAATGTATTTAGAAAATTTTAGAAACTTATAGAAATGTATCTTTAGAAAAAACTAGAAAAGCTAAGAGAAAACTAAGAAAACTCTAGAACAATAAAGTCTAGATATTTCTAGAACTTTCCTTACATGCTTATAAATAGACAATTGTATCATCAATTGTAGCAAGCACTTCCACATATCAAATAAAGCTTTACTATCATTCACTATCAACTACTATATCATTCAACACTTTTACACATTTTTTCTAAAACTAACAGGCCTCTTCTTGGGCCCTAGTGGTGGCTTCCGACCCAACATGGCTATGAAATCATCCTCAATCTCTTTCTTTGACAACTGCACAGGGAACTTCACCCTCTCCGCTCTCCATCTTTTCCGAGCTGCTTCTCAATGTGGGCAACTTAATTGCGCTGTCATGCCCCACTTGCAACGAGCAACGATCAGATGTAGCGTATGACTCATTATCAGATATTTGAGTAATGGATTCCGATTCAAAAAATTCCTTGCTACCACTACTAACCAGCTTAGGCCCCAATGCCGTGGCATATACTAGAAAGACTGCACACCCTTTTATTCTTTCTTTACCTCCTCCATATTTAAATATAAATGTTATGTCACTTAGATGACCATACACTTCACTTATTCTGTCCAATTTGTTGATGTTATGATACCAAAATATCACGTGATCTGAAATTGATTGTTGGGATTGTGTATGCACGCGGTCCTGGTTGACCTTGATGTTATCTTGATAGATAGATACAAAAATATCATGGTAGACTGATCCGTTGGAAAGAATGATGCAGTAAATGAAACCGCATATGTGAGATATTGGAAGATAAAGAATAGTTATTGAACTTTCTGCTGTACGAAACCCACACTTGTCTGTGACATGGTCTCCGGGGAAGACAATGAATAAGTGGGGTACAGAGCTCTGTAAGCTCTATAACATGTGTTGTAACACTAGCTGTTGAGTGATCTCTGTCTCCAAAGAAATGCAGTTAAAGGCAGTCACCACATCCAGGCTAAGTGGAAGCTCCGGCAGAGACACGAGATTCTTGCAATAATCTAACCGAAGGATTCTCAGCATTGGAAGGTTTTTGATGTTTTCATCTAAGCTCTCAACTTTACTTCCACTTAAGTCCAACAATTCTAAAGACAATAAGTGACCAATCCATGACGGTAATGCATGTATTGCAGTGCCAGATAAGTCCAGCTCTGTCATTTCCTCTGATGTCAATGAGATTTCCTTGAGAGATGAGCAATCACAAAGATTAAGTTCTTTGAGAGATTTTGAATGAAGGTTAAGGCTTTTAATCACTTTGCAGTCCCTTAAACCCAAATATGTAAGCTTGGGGAGAGATAACATTGATGACGACAATGCACATATAGCGGTGCCAGATAATTCCAATTTTGTCATTTCTTCTGATGCCACTGAGATTTCCTTGAGAGATGAACAACCACGAAGATTAAGTTTTCTGAGAGATTTTGAATGAAGGTGAAGGCTTTCAATCACTTTGCAGTCACTTAAACCCAATATGTAAGCTTGGGGAGAGATAACATTGATGACGACAACACACATATAGCAGTGCCAGATAATTCCAATTTTGTCATTTCCTCTGATGCCACTGAGATTTCCTTGAGAGATGAACAACCACAAAGATTAAGTTCTCTGAGAGATTTTGAATGAAGGTTAAGGCTTTCAATCACTTTGCAGTCCCATAAACCCAAATATGTAAGCTTGGGGAGAGATAACAATGATGACGACAATGTATATATAGCAGTGCCAGATAATTCCAATTTTGTCATTTCCTCTGATGCCACTGAGATTTCCTTAAGAGATGAACAACCACTGAGATTCAGTTCTCTGACAGATTTTATATGAAGGTTAAGGTTTTCAATCACTTTGCAGTCCCATAAACCCAAATATGTAAGCTTGGGGAGAGATAACATGGATGACGACAATGCATATATAGCGGTGCCAGATAATTCCAATTTTGTCATTTCCTCTGATGCCACTGAGATTTCCTTAAGAGATGAACAACCACTGAGATTCAGTTCTCTGACAGATTTTATATGAAGGTTAAGGCTTTCAATCACTTTGCAGTCCCATAAACCCAAATATGTAAGCTTGGGGAGAGATAACATTGATGATGACAATGTACATATAGCAGTGCCAGATAATTCCAATTTTGTCATTTCCTCTGATGCCACTGAGATTTCCTTGAGAGATGAACAACCACAAAGATTAAGTTCTCTGAGAGATTTTAAATGAAGGTGAAGGCTTTCAATCACTTTGCAGTCACTTAAACCCATATATGTAAGCTTGGGGAGAGATAACATTGATGACGACAACGCACGTATAGCAGTGCCAGATAATTCCAATTTTGTCATTTCCTCTGATGCCACTGAGATTTCCTTGAGAGATGAACAACCACTGAGATTCAGTTCTCTGACAGATTTTATATGAAGGTTAAGGCTTTCAATCACTTTGCAGTCCCATAAACCCAAATATGTAAGCTTGGGGAGAGATAACATGGATGACGACAATGCACATATAGCAGTGCCAAATCTGATGCCACTGAGATTTCCTTGAGAGATGAACAACCAGCAAGTCTCAATACACTGAGAGATTTTGCATGAACATTAAGGCTTTCCAAATCTCTGCAGCCAATTAAAGGCAAATATGTAAGCTTGGGGAGGGATAACATTGATAACGACAATGCAGATATAGCGGTGTGAGATAAGTTCAAATCAGTCATTTGCTCTGATGTCACTGAGATTTCCTTGAGAGATGAACAACGATTGAGGTACAGTAGACGAAGAGATTTTGAATGAACATTGAGCTGACGCAAGCTTTCACAACAACGAAGATTTACTATTTCAAGAATTTCTGCCTTAGATAAGTCTGGGATCTCAATTAGGTCTTGGGAGCAATGAAGGTCAATTTTCTTTAATTTCACAAGATTCTGTAACAAGAAAGATGCATCACATTGTTCAGAAATTATTAAATTCATAATCACAAGCCTTAACTAAAAGAGAAACCTAAGCCTACATAGAAGCTTGTCATCCTAGGTGTTGCTTTTGTGAATGAGCTTCACTTGAGGTAGCACAAGACTAGTTACCACTTAGGACTCTCTCCCATATGTTCACAAATTGAAAGAAAAATGTAGTATGTATAACAACATTCATACCTGAACTCCGTCCCAAAGCTTTTTAAGCTTGCTATTAGGCATCCAAAGCTCTACAAGTTGTTCGGCACAAAAGTTAGATGGCAAAAAATCAGGACAGAATCCTTCCCAGCAAAGGTACCTCAATTTATAAGACAATGACTCAAGACCATTAGGAAGGTACACATTAAATCTGAGAGCACTGTTCCAATTATGGATTTTAAGAAATCTCACATGAGTCATCTTTGCAAGGGAATCAGAGCACAAATATAAATCCGCAGTTAATTTCTGCAAATCTAAAATTATGCCTTCAACAACATCAGTTCCCTAACAAACAAAAATTAGAATAATAATTAGCAAAGGCTATCGTACTAGCTACGTTCTATAAAGATACATGTATTATCAAAAATATATAAAAATAATTGCATCTTCCACCTACCTTATTATATTTCAATACTTCAAGCACTTCCTCATGTTTCCACAATCGACTTCGTCTTCCAAAGTCTTTAATGGATTCTAGACAAACAATTTCCCAACCCATTTCCTGTATTAAGTCATGCATTTCTATCTGATTGCCATATGAAATTGTTATGAGAGCTTTATCTAAAAGGACTTCTATCTCAGATTCTGGAAAGAAATCAAAAGCTTCCAGTAGACTTGTTAACTTATTTCTATACAGTCCTTTGAAGAAGCACGCAATATCTAAAAAGATGTCCTTTTGAGAACGATCTAAGCCATCATAACTTGATTTTAATACATTGAGAATTTCCATATTTGGAATCACTTGGAGTTTTCTCATTTCACTTTTCCATGCCGCTTTACTTCTTCCTCGGAAACTTGCACCAAGAACTTTTAAAGCCAAAGGGATACCTTTGCAATAGGAAATTACTTCTTTTGATAAATCTTCATATCCATCTTTAGGTTGTTTTTCTCCAAAAACTGTCAAACAGAAAAGCTGAAGAGAGTGATAAAAGCTCAATTGCTTAACCCAGTATATTTCATCAACTAAGCTAAGTATTTGCTTATCTCTAGTAGTAACAATGACTCTACTTCTTGGTTCCCAGAAATCATAATCTATGGTTAGTTTTTCAAATTGCTTTGAGGTGGCCACATCATCCAAGACAATGAAAACTTTTGTACCTCGAAGCCTCCTTATCTCAGAATTATCACATAAATCTTCGAGCTTGTCTGATTTTTCCCTTACATTTGCAAGGAAGCAACAACCTTCAAACTTATGAGACAGTTTGTCATATAATACAATAGCAAGGGTGGTTTTACCAATGCCACCCATTCCCCATATTCCAAGGATTCTAAATTCACTTGGCCCTATTTTTATTAATGATTCAATCTGTTTATAATGTTCCTCAATTCCAACCAGTCCTTTATGTTGGATTGGGTATCTAGGAGGCAATTTTCGCAAAACTTCTCCGACAATGTCCTTAAGTAATTCAGGATCAGTCCTAGCATATGAAAAGTGAAACAAAGAATAAATGATGTGTAAAATGTCTAACAAATTCAAAAGAAAAAAAAAGGAACTATACAAATGGTTTTGCATAATCTATGATCAATATGGTAGTGTAGTAGAGAAAGAAACAAAATAATATATTTGGGGAATGAAAATCCAAGACATAGAGAAGATAATCAATGCCTCTATTTTTTCTACGCAACGAACTTCCTAAGCAAATTACCATGTGTTAGAATTTAAAAATATGAGAAAAGGTTGATTTGTAATGGTTAGAATGTAAAGGCTGGAGGTTATTATATGGACTCCTGTGCAGGATAGAATCTGAATTTTATTTCTCTCAATTGCTTGTATACAATATGTGAGCCTTTGCTGCTATATAGGCATCTAATCACCACCTATTACATGTCGGTGGATTATTAAAATATTTTTACTATTTTCTATAACTTTGTAAAGTTAAGTGTTTCTAGAGTAATCATCACATTTTCAATCCAGATATTTTACTGCAATCCTAATTTTTCTAGTGCCTTCTATTTTTAGAGTTATCATGATATATCAACTAATTGCTAAAACTTTCTCTTCACTTCTTAAAATTTGTATCACTTGTAACACCATGAAAGGTGTTTCACTACAAAATTATCCTCAATTAAGAATCAAATTAGGCCAACTCCATTTAAAACTATACACTGACTTTCTCCTTTTTTTCCTTTCAAAAAATTTAATCACTCTCTCTCAATTCATTTTATTTACCTGTATGTTTGAGAGTCCCACCCAACTAAACTGGCTGCTTCAGTGAGATCATCTTTCCATTTGTTGCACCTGTGATCTCCCTCATGTTTTGCAAAGGCTTGCCCGTAGCTCCCAGACTGTTTCCTCACATGGGATGGATCTACATTGTAGAACACTGGTATAACAATCTGCCCTTGGACTTTTTTACAATCCAGAATCTTGCTGAGTTCATCCAAGCACCATTTTGAGAAAGCATAGTTCTCTGAGAAGATGACAATAGACACATGAGAATCTTCTATGGCTTTGGTGAGTGCTGGTGAGATTTCATCTCCCTTTTCTAGCTGCTCGTCTATGTAGGTTTTCACTGACTTTTCAATCAAAGATTTATATAGATGGCTTGTGAAGTTCTTTCGGGTGTCTTCACCTCGAAAGCTTAGAAAAACATCATATTTTTCAGAAGACAGCATAGAAGAGGAGTTAGAGGAAGAAGCAACAGAACTGATCCTTTGCTGCTCATCCATTATGAATTCCTGGTACTGCACCTGCAACAATCAGAACACTATATTTGAAGCAATGAAAACACTTCAACGTTTCAATGCATTCTTGACACTTGTCCTTACTATTATACATTGAAATTTATAAATCGGTCTAATATGAGATCAAACAGTTCAAAATTCATACTCTTTCTCACATACAGAAGAATAAATAAACATTGCTTACCAAATTGGAAGTGTGATTTTGGGGTGTTTTGTTATCGTTGGAAGTTTCTTTTACTGACTTGCTTTTGACTTGAAAAAGCTGATAGTCCATTCAAACATAACATGAGCTTAGTAAACAAGTAAATATAAAAAACCTAGTAACATTACATGAATTAATAATAAACCTAAACATCAGATTAAGTGAATAGCAATGCAATTAGAAACCTAAGTCCTAAAATTTAGATTCAGATTAATATATCTTTGACATTTATTAATTAAACAACTGATTGACTGACTTCTGTGATTGAAAATTATTCAGTATATTCAAAATACTGGGGCTCAGCAAAAGACGGATTGTTTAGGAAGTACTCTCAACTTTAAATACAAATGGGTATTGATTAATAGAGAATTTAACATGATATTGAAAGTTGAATCTCTTACCTTTCAACTTCGTTATAGGTCAAGTGGTGCTTGAAAGCAAAGACTTTACAGAGGAAGCACTTGGAATTTGACACAATTCGTAATAAAGCTTATATTAATTGGCCGGGAAAGAAATCTGGGTTATAACCAATGTGTGTTTACTTTCTATCAAACCAAACAAGGTTGAAATCCAACATGCATAGTTCAACTTCTATTATTAATAGTAGGTGCTGCTAGAACATTACTTGAGCCTAAAAAACCTAGACTCTGAGAAAAGCATTGACATCAAATGGAAATGAACTTAATACAGCAAACCACATCTTCACAACAGAACAGACAATCATGCAGATGGCAGCGAGTAATAAATCAAGGCATTTGCATAGTTTGTACTTTCTAAGCATTTAAAACATGCCTAACACTTCAATAGATTTAAAAAATAAACCAATATATCAGCTACAATTTGCATATCTTATCAGATAAATCAATGCAGATCTACCTTAAATTTAAAGAGAATTGTAGATGACTGATCTCAACAACAATTAGAAGAAGCTTAGAACTGTTATGAGCTTAACAAAAGATTGGCAACATCCAAAGCGAACTTGGCCAATAATACAAAGAATACAGCTAAATTGCTTAAAGCACTTTAATAAAAGTTCATGCTGTCTCACCAGATACTCTTAAAAAGTTATTTTTCATTTTAGACAACCACAGAACCACTCATGTTTTGAAGTCCATAATCTATTTTGTCAGGCAGCATTCACATTAATTCTTAACTCATTCTCACCCAGCTAAACCATGGGAAAACAATAAGAAATAAATTAGCCATATCATTTCATCTTCTATTATTTCTATTTGGAGGTAAAATTGAAAATGAAGAAAAAGACCACACCACAAACCCAATCCAACTTCTTACAACAGAGAAGAATACACAAATACTTCACTTCAACACAAGAGCTTCTTGGGAGAAGCAGAGAATAACTAGACAACAATTGTATAGCGCATATAAATATGAGATCAAAACGTTTAAATTCTTTCTCAAGTATGAAAGAAGAATTAGACAACAGATGTAAAAATACAAGTGTGTGTTGGTGGTGTCAATGTCTTGTATGTTTCATAGAAGTTTCATATGCTATGATGCAGACTCTAGTATATTTAGAATTTCACGCACTTTCTTAGAAGGTTCCTAGTGGGGTTCAACATCCTCTAACCAACAAGTTTCATGCCTCTTGACTTTTTGACAACGCAGAAACTTGAGCAATTCTCAGCTTAGATCACGTAAAATATGCATGTCTCTCACAGCCAGTGGTGTTGGTTCCATATAATTTAGCAAGCTATAAGTGTTCTTGTAAAAAATGCTTTGTATTATTTGCACAAATGTAAAACTAGTGACTAAATTGCTAATTCGCTTATAATTAAAATATACTAAATTTTTATTTTGACAATTTTGCAGAAATATATATATTTTTTTTCTTTTTCAGCTTCTATGTTTTCAAATTTTCTCAGAGGTGGAGAGCAAGCTTTTGTATGTGGAGAAACTCTACTAGTATGAAGCAGAACTTAATAAGACCTTTTAAGACAATTTTTTTTTTTTTTCTATTCTTTTTATGGAGCAACTACATCAGCCAATCCAATCCATTCTTGATTGAGTTGGTTTGGTTAAAATTGCAAACCAAAAATCATCACGCTAGTTTCTGACAATATATATATATATATCTATATATATATATATATATATATTTAAATATTAGCAAGTTGAGCATTTTTCCTTTTTTGGTAATAATACAGCAAGTTATGAATCTTATGATTTGGCTAATCTGTAAATGGGATTAAATAATTTTAGTTCTATTTGTCAATGTTAGTTGTATCAACAAAAATTAAACCTAATCTGCCATCCCTCATGAAATACTGGGATACAAGGAGAGGAAGACTTTTGAGTTTTCCTACGTCTTCGTTGAATATTTTACTTGCAAGTTGAGTTTTTTTTTTTTTGTTTTCGTTTTTGTCATATTAGAGCAAGTTGTGAATCCTGTGATTTGGCTAATCTGAAAATGAGATTAAACAATTTTAGGTCCATTTCTCAATGTTAGCTGTACCAATAAAAATTAAACCTGCTTATCATATTATAATTGTCTCGTAGGTATAATTTCATTGTGATTGTTCATTTATTTACATATTTTTAGGCTTATAGTTCTCTTCTTAACGTGTGCATCTGATCTACTATACCAATCTTATTGACGAAAAAAAAAATGCTATGGTAACCCACATGGAATACTAAGCCCGGCGGCACATATATATATATATATATATATATAGTTGTAAACAAAACAGCAGGTGGGAACATGTCACGTTAACATTTTTTTAATGTATTTTATTTTAGTCCTATTGGAACAAGTTGTGAATGTGGTGATTTAGCTAAGGACAAACAGCTAAGTTTGGTTCTTTAGCTAGTTTACAAAGAGGAGTTTTAGCAACACATTTTTAACACTATTTATTATTGACTAAAATTTATAAAAAATTATAAAATTTGTTGGGTCTTACTTATTTAATAAGCCTCATTCATGATTTTATAATTTTTAATACATTTTAACCAATAGTAGAAAGTGTGTTATTAACACTCCTCATTTATAAATGAAATTACTCTCTCTTTCTCTATTTACACACACACACCTAAAAGATAATTAACATCAAGTATCAAACTTCATAAATGTATATTTTTAATAATTTTTTAAATGCTGAATTTTATTAATCTAACTAGTATATATTTTCATGGAGAAATTAAAGATGCATTTAGATAAATAACTTAATTTAATACTTTTTGAATATGTTCTCATCACCTGAGAGTTTATTTATTTTATTTGATTGTAAGCTTAATTTTGAAACTTATTAAAAAAAGTTAAAAGGATTTTTAAAAATGTCGTAACTTACTTTTATAAGTTCAAATAAGTTTTTCCAAAAACTTCTTAATTATGCAAAATTTTGTATAATTTAAAAATTGATTGGTATTTTATTAAATTAGTGTATTTTAATGTATTATGAATTATGATATTTAAAATATAAGTAAATTTTAACTACTAATTAAAGCACATATTTACAATTATTTAAAATATATATATATATATATATAATCCTTAGAATAATATTATGTAATTCATTGGTTAGACTGACAAAATTTAATATTTACAAAAAGTTATTGAAAATATGAATTGACTATGTTTGACAAATAATGTCAATTAGATACATATTTGCGCATTTCACGGCAACTTAATTTTCTTTTTGTTAATATTATAATTATTAACCTAACTTAAGACGCATGTGAGTTAAAACCCCATTCTATTAATATATAATATAGATTTGGGATAAATTCATGTGTAACTTACCCGATTCTAAAGGTACCACCCATGTGTTGTACGAGTGTCAAAATTGCAGAAACCATATGGATAATACCACCGAGTGTGTAGATCAACTGACATAAGGTTGTTCTAGTTTAACTAGTGGTCTTGAGTTTGAGCACTACAGCTGTGTTAAATACTCAAAGGGAGGGTTTGCCACCCAAAGTGGTCCTATACGGTTTGAGTAGGATTGCCTTATGTGGAGGTTACATGTGGTCTTTACCAAAAAACATATAATAAGTCATTTATTACTGTTTTTCTTTTTTTACAAATTACTAATGTTTTGTCAAAGTACAAGATAATAGTAATGAGATATAGAGTATCATCATAATCTTGGATATCACTATCGTGATATTATTATGTCTTTACAAAATAATATAACAAGCTTTTAATTAAATAAAAACTTCATGAAATTTTTTTAATGTTTGTTAAGCTTAAGTATCATTTGACATTATACGCATAAGAAAAAATTGTCTTAATTATAATTTTGGTCTTTTTAGTTTAAATTATATGTAAGTTTAGTCTTCCAAGTGTTGTCCGAGTCAATTAAGCTTTCTATTTTAAATTTGAAGTAATTGAATTAATTAAATTGTTTTGAATTCTCTCCTACTCAAAACTTATCAACCAAAACATCTCCTCCAAACTAAAAAAATCTCAAAATGTCCCAATCTTAATAAAATGCTTCCAATTTTATTAAGTTTTCACTATATAAAATTTTTACTCTAAACTTTTAAAATTATTCCATATTCCGAAGACATTATAAATCCCCACATATTTGGATAAAAAAAAATAGAAGTTTGAGGGTTTTAGATAGAAAAAAAAAATAGAAAGATGGGTTAAAATTACTTAATTTTAAAATTAGAGAAATTTAATGACGAAAATTGTAACATCTTGTTTTTCCTAATGCATGATTAAGTGTTTTAATAATTAAAAGTGGAACTTAGATATGTAATTTAGGTAATTGAAAGAAATAAATGAATTGTTTTGATGTATGATATGTTATGATGATGGTTGTGCATTGTTTGTTTGAATTCTAGTTTGAATTTAGGAAACTTGCAATAGGTGCTTGAGCCAATGTGGATATGTTGGGAGTGTGATTTTAGGCTTTTGAGAGAAAACAATTGAGTTAAACTAGTTTTGAGATAAGGAGAGTGGCTTGGCGAGATTTGAGCCTTAGTTGACCAAAAGTTCATGTAAGAGTGCTAGGGGAGTCAAGTATATAAGGAGAGGGAGGGGTTCCTTCCTCCTTCCTTTTTCTTTCTCTCTCTACACTCATTTTCTCTCTCTATCTCTCTAAGATTTCTTGAGTTTGTGAGGTTGTAAAAGGAGTAGTGAGATTAGTTTAGCATTAGTAGTGAGAGGAGGAACAAATCTGTGGAAGATATTGGCTCAAGAACATCAGATTCTCAAGGAACCTAAATCTGGACTCGGAGACTTTTAGAGGTAAGGGAAGCTTACTCTTGTTTGATTTGGTGTTTGTGGTTGTTTATATGTTGATTCAATGCTGTGGAATTGATTGATTTCCCTGAAAACCTTGTGTGTGTGAGTTTTGATGTAGACTAGGTTTTGGAAAGGGATTTTGAGGTTTGATGGTGATTGACAGATAAAATTGTTGTATAATCGGTTAGAAATGAAATAGGAGTGATTAAGATTGTTTTGTGATAATTGTTCTTGATTGATTTGGTCAAAAATGGGTGTTAGTGGTTGATTTACGAAGAAGATGATCGAAAATCACACCTAGTAATTTGTAGTCTCGCTGAATGACGGAAATCTCCACTTAGCGATGGATATAGTTTGACTGTATCGTCTGTTAGATATAGTTTGACTATATCGTCTATTGGATATAGTTTGACTGTATCGTCTGATTTGATATAGTCTGACTGTATCGTCTGTTGGATATATAGTCTGACTGTATCGTCTGATTTGATATAGTCTAACTGTATTGTCTATTGGATATAGTCTGAATGTATGGTCTGTTAATTGGATATAGTCTGACTGTATCGTCTGATTTGATATAGTCTGACTGTATTGTCTGTTGGATATAATCTGACTGTATTGTCTAATTTGATATAATCTGACTGTATTGTCTATTGAATATAGGTTGACTGTATGGTCTGTTAATTGGATACCATCTAGTTTATATCGTCTATTATAGTGAGTTTGTATATGTATTATATGTATGGGAAGGCTTACTTGCGTCACTATAAATGGTTTTCTAAAAAAAAGGGGGGGGGGAGGGGTTCTTTATCATTATTGTTAAGGAATCGTGTGATAAGTGTAATTTCGTTTTGGTTGAGTAAGAATTTTCAAAAGTATGTGTTGCTTGGATTTTCCTTATTTGTTGACCATGCAAGAGGCCAGTTTGGGCATACATGGGGTTGATGGTGACTATTGGACCACAGGTGGCACTGAGTAGGCCACGTGGTGATATGTTGATACATATATGTATGATATTGATGAATAATTGTGATTGAATTGATTGTTGTGGTGATACATGCATTGGCATGCATATGTTGTTGGCTGAGGTTGTGTGAACCTCAAGCGGTGTGCGGATAGGCATGTAAGGTGGATGGTGACTAAAGTTGGTACTCAGATAGGCCTCTAGCCTAGTGCCCGGATAACAAGTGGGGTCTGAAAGATGGGCCTAGGGGATAAGTGGATGGGTAAATCCCGCAGGGGGCCAAGGCAGTGCAGGCCTTGTGTTGCGGTATACCACCACCCACATACACTTATCCTGACAACCATAAGTTTATTCAACTAATCAGAGTTTTGGCAATCCCTGTGCTGGATGGCCATGGTAGGGGATAAGACTTGATGATCGCCCGGAATGTAGAAAATCTCTTGAAAGTCGTGTCATTCATGCATTGACATGTTGATGTTGAAAGCATGGTATGTATGTAGTGATTTAGTGGAAACTTATTCTTCTGTGATTTTAATTTTATGTTTGTTGTATATGGAAGGTTTTATAAAATAAACTTGTCTATTATATGTTTATTTATTATATAAGTTTACCCTTGCCTTGCTGTTCTGTTTTGTGTTGTCATGATTGCTGTTATTGCTGGTGTGGTTATATGTGTTGTTATGACTGTGATGATCACGTCATTTTGACGTGGGAGCAGAGGGAGAGGCTTTAGCAGATCCAACTTCCCACAGCTGATGATGAAGGTTTCCAGTTAGAGTTTTGAAGGCCCTTGTGGGTGGATCTTTTGAAGAGATCCTTTTAGTTTTCCTTTTTGTCATGTATTGTATAGTTGACCAGTTGTAGGGAGTTTTGTTTTTATATCTTCCATGATTTGGCATTTTGGGCCTGTATATTATATTTTGTAATATCTTATACGTATATTTTATATAGCATGTTAATTACTTATTATTGAATATTTTACGAATGTATGAGATTGTATGGAATACTGTAGCGACAGAGGGTCGTTACAAAAATCTCACATAGATCAAATTGAAGTGATTAAAACACTAGTGCATAAGAAGGCTAGCTTTTTGCATTGACTATTTATGACTTCTAAATAGGTTCTAGTAGGATGTAGAATCAAATGATATAGTGACCAAAAAATTGGTCTCGAAATAAATAATAAAATTTTACGACTCATCAATGATTTAGATATCAACTTTATTCAGTTTTTAAATCAGCCTCTAAATCTGCCTCTAATGACTAAATATTTTCAGTCTCTAAATTAGTGTTTACAATGACTAAATACTTTCATTTTCTATATATCTAATTAATGAATTTCTAGTAATGCATAAAAGTTAAACAAATAATAAATAACTCAACAAATATAAAAAATACATTTTACTATAATGATATTTGAATTTTGTAAAATATATTTAAAAGCAAATCATTTATATGAACTGAAGTAATTTTCTTCAAATACAGTCTATTAAAAAATTATGCCAATTAACATGGTATTGTCTAACATATATAGTACAAATACAAGACTTTGATTTCTATTCAAGTGAAATTGATTAATTCGATATATAAAGTTAGATATAAACAACCTAACATTGATTTGGACTGTATTATTTGAGTCTTGGAATTTTGGTGAATGTGTAATTCCTCTGTTATGGTTTGCTGTTGTGGATTGTATTGTCTGGGTCTTCATAATTTTGTGACTTGCTAGATTCCCCCCCACCCTTCTTCTCTTGTGGAGATAATTTATGCGGATGCAATTGGACTTTGATCTTTGCTTTGGAGGTTGGCCTTAACAAAAGTCATGATATGTATGATTGAAGATGTTTATGCTAACTGGACTTAATTAAAGGAAAGGATGTTGCAGGGTGTTACAAGTTAGATTTGCAGTGTATTCTTCTTTTATTGTATTCTGTTGTAATTCTCTAATGTGGGTTGATTCAAGTCATGGAGTATTTTTTTTTTTCCTGGGTCTGTTATATAAGGCATTGCTTTTTCACTCTAATTTTGAGGTGGGTCTTATGAAAGGGTTTCCTGGAAGACTTGCTTTTTGTGATGCCTCTGGTTTGCTAGTTTATTACTTGTATCCAACTTTCATTAGTTGAGTATTTCTTGTACTTAACTATTCAATTTATATGCTTTCTCATTTGCTTATCAAAAATAAAATAAAATAAAATAAAGTATATATGCTTCTCACAGTCAGTGGTATTGGCTCTGTGTAATTTAGCAAGCTAAGTGATCTTGTAAACACTGCTTTGCTTTATGTGTAAGTGTAGAATTAGCGACTAAATTGCTGATTAGCTTATAATTAAAATCTGCTAAATTTTTATTTTGACAACATTGTAGAAATATTTTTTCTTTTTCGTTTTCAGCTTCTATATTTTCAAATTTTGGCAGAGATGGAGAGCAATCTTTTGTATGTGTATAAACTTTACCAGTATGAAGCAGAACTTAATAAGACCTTTTAAGACAGTTTTTTTTTTTTTTCAATTCTTTTTATGGACCAAACTACATAAGCCATCGAGTTAGTTTGATTCAAATTGTAAACCAAAAATCACCACAGTAGTTTCTGAGAATATAATTTTTTTAATTCAAATTGTAGAGATATTTTCTTTTTCTTTTTCAGCTTCTATATTTTCAAATTTTGGCAGAGATGGAGAGCAATCTTTTGTATGTGTATAAACTTTACCAGTATGAGGCAGAACTTAATAAGACCTTTTAAGACAGTTTTTTTTTGGTCAATTCTTTTTATGGGCCAAACTACATAAGCCATCGAGTTAGTTTGATTCAAATTGTAAACCAAAAATCACCACAGTAGTTTCTGAGAATTTTTTTTTTTATTTTTTTTTCAAATATTAATATTTTGTTAACAAGTTGAGCATTTTTTCCTTTTTTTTTTGTCACTATAGAACAAGGTGTGAATCTTGTGATTTGGCTAATCTGTAAATGAGATTAAATAATTTTAGTTCTATTTGTCAATGTTAGCTGTATCAATAAAAATTAAACCTAAAGGATGATGCATTCATGTTATTGTTTGCTTCAATAACCTTAGCTAAAAAAAGACAAGTCCAATCTCTCTATGCAGTAGTGCTCCTGCTTCTATACACATAAATCACATAACACAGTGAGACCAAAAGAAAGGATAATATAATGGTTGGAAAGGGTCTTATGAACCACTTTTGAATCACAAATGTAAAAAGTACAAAAACAAAAGATAAAAGGACATTCGCAGAAAGCATTGAAATGGTTTTCTGTTAAATGATTTCTTCACCCAAGACACACACATATATGTCAACAGAAACAGAAAGAGATGAGACCAAATAACCTTGTTCTAGGTTCTAAGATATATTGATTGCACAAAAGAAAAATAATACAACCAATGAGAACCAATGGCAAAGCTATTCTTTGCCATCAATGTGATGCAGACGCTGTTGTCTGCTTCAAGGAAATGGACTCTTGAACTATCTCCTTGGAAACAGAAATAAAAGTTTAGCAAATGTGATAGATTTATCACGTTGAGGAATCAGGGATTTAACAATTACTTTAGGGTTGACAATGTTGTAATGTGTAAGCAAGTAGCCATGCAGATATGAAACCAGAGCTTATTATTATAGATTAAAAACGACTTCTCATCAATCTAATTGACCACTTTCTTTGTCAATGGAGATAATGGATTACAATCGACAAGTGAGAGAAAGAGTATAACTATTTTTTCAAAGGTATCCTTAAATAATTCACGCTGATTGCAGTATTTATGAGCACAGTAGATTTTTAGGCATTAATAGCAAATTATTAAAGGATTGGTAAATTTAATGGGTGTAGAAGATATGTTTTCAAATAATACAATTTAAAAATGACCTAGGGTCCTAATAAGATCCGAGGAAAATCCAAAATCTGAGACTTGTATATGGTAATTGGATCATGAGACCAGTGAATTGGCATTTAACTTGCTAGGACCTTATACTAAGAGTCCAAGACTCAAGTGGAAGTGAGTCAAGATATCAACCAAGAAGATCTGGATGTAAATTAACGAATTGGAATTGGATGGGGGGAAGAAACTGATTGCCCCGGTGTTATGTTTGCAGCATATTATCATTTTCTAAAAGAGATTTTGATGGAAATAAACAAGTTTTATTCACAACGTACTATCTCATACCAGCCCCCTAAAAAACAGAAAAGAGAAATGATTATTTTGCTTGCTTTCTCTTTCTCCATTTCTTAATCAAATAATAGGAACAATGATACATAATATTATGGCTAGTAAATGTCCCTCCCCAAAAGCTTTTGTCTAATTTCAATGTATGAAGAACTTGCAAAAGTCTTGAGACTAGGCAATAGGATAAGTATGATGAAAGTGAAGTTCCATGAAGATAAAATAAAAAGCGTGTATGAATGCTTATGAGCCAGAGATCTGCTTGGTCAGGATTATCGCTCAATGAATAACCAAAAGCCGAAAGCTGACCAGCCATATATTCACTTTCACTCTGCTCAAGCTGAAATCATAGTTGTAATCATAATCGTAATTAATTAAGATGTGAATGATGATAGGATGAGTCGCACTTGCCTGGTTATGAGAGCACCCAAAGGTCTTTATGTAGATAGTCTTTGGGAACAACAACAAAACAAAGAATTAGAAAAAAGATAGAAGAAGAAGAATGTGAGATGTAACTCTCGATCGATCAGTTACAACTGCAATATGTATCCTTTCCTCTCCTCCTACATGCATAAATTAAAGTATGAAATAGTTGAAAGACAAAAAATGAAATTAAGTAGATGGTGACCTGACAACTTGAACCGAAAAACCTCGGAAACAACTAAATTGGACTGCGCAGTTGTACTTCTCAAATCTCTGGTCAAAAGAGTGGCTCTTGTTAATGCTTTTGTTGCCACTAAGATCCTTACCACCGCTGCAATGGAGAGTGAATAAAACAGGAGTAAGGATTAAGTGAGAATGGAGAAAGTGTTGTGCACCACGATCTAACCATCCAGTAATGCCACCGATATGGACGTAGTGAGTACCCCATTGCCAGCATTCCAGCCAGTCTCTCCACCATTCACCAACTAGCATTCCAGCTAGTCTCACCAGTCCTTTTTTAATTTCGGTATTTTTTTTTTTTGCCTTTTTCTTCGTCTTTTTTGAAATTTTTAATTATCCGGACGAAATTGAGTATTTGCAGAGTAACTAAGTAAGTAAAATATTATAGTCAATATAATTAATTTTTTCAAAACTACATACAACATGCACTTCAAAAGTTGATAATTCATAAAAGTAAAAAGTTCTAATAATATACGCCCAATTGAGCCTTATCTCGATGCATCAATAATTACAAATGGTTTGCAAAGGGCATTTTTGACAAGAGCGTGCTCACAGCCATATAAGAGGATGGGAAGGATCTCGAGTGTGGTTGCAAATGGTGGGCACACTAGTCACTTATAAACCATGGCCGAGTTAAGAAAAACACGGCATCTAAATCTATACTACCTAAATTGTTGGATTGTGGAATGGAAGAACTTGTCAATGATACTTCCACTCATATGGGCAACAAGGACAAAGTCTTCCTAAATGGCGATTGGGTTGGAGTTTGTCCTAATTCCAGTTCATTTGTGGTGAGGCTAATTATTTGGAAATAACATAATTTACTATCTAATTTAATAACATAATCAAAGTAGCAGGCATCATGATTCACATATCCAACTAACATTGTTTAATAATAACACACACTAACATTGTTTGCTAACCACCACATGTACAGGGAACCATTCAATTCCAAGCATGGCACAATCACATATTCAGCCCAAGCAAGAACAAGGGGAAAGACATAGAGAGAGAAAACGTACAATGGTGCTTGGTGGTGGCATCTCCCTTCGATGGACTCGGCGCTCACGATGGTCGTGAGAAAGGGGGGAGGTTACGCACAAACAGAGGGAGAAAGGGGTTTGAGGTCGCAAAGGGGAGTGAGGGGTTTTTAATTTTTGCTCGACTTTTTACCTTAGTTACATATTAAACGCTTAGCCAATGTAGAAAGTACTTTTTATATCGGTTATTTTACAACCAATGTAACATTTTGCGATTATTTACAAAATGCCATTGTGCTTTCTTTTACATCAATTGTTAAACAACTAATGTAAAAACTTGTTACAAAATCCATTTTTCCACTAGTATGAACTTATAAAAAAGACTTATAATTAAGGGTATTTTTGTAAAAAAATAATTAATGCATGAAACATTTTAGATTAGTTCTTATAAAAAGGACCAAGCAAGACTTTGTATTTTGATTCTTATAAATAGGACTAGAGAGAGTACTTATAAATCTATCTATTACTCTTTTCTACACGTGTCATCAGACACGCACTAGGCAACCTGATGATGGTATGTATCCAATTGCCAAGCATCAACGAAAGTGCATTTCTAGCAAATAACAAATCCTCAAAACATGAACACATGCACCATGAATAATAATTTATGTTATATTTTATTTCAAAATATAAATTATTTTAAAAAATCAAGAAAATATTAATCATTTTTGATAATATTCTTATTTATTATATCTAACATAAATATTTTAATAAATTTATAATTACATTTTAATTTTTTTATTAAAGCAATTGTATAAAAAATGTTTTAACTGTAATTAAATTTTTTTATAAAAATGTATATTACATTATAAAAATAAATAATATAAAGTTAAACACATACAGAAAATTATTTCTATCAATTAATATTTTCAAGCTTTATCAAAGCGATTGATTACTATATAATTGAATGATAATATCAAACAAAGTTTATTTATAACATTATAAATTTAAATTGAGTTTAATGGTCATGCATTGTCAATGTAAAAAGTTTTACACTGTTATCCAATCAGAAATCATCATTAATATGACTTTTAAAGTATTTATTATAAAAGTCAACAAACTTACAATAAATGGTGGTTTGTAATTGGATGACAGTGTAAAATTACTTTACACTGCCAGTGCATGACCATTAAATTCATTTAAATCTTAGACTGAAAATTTAAAATAAAAGAGTTTAATATATATAAAAAAATTATACTATCAATCAAATTTATCATATACAACAATTTCTTATTAGATGACAATATAAAAAAATGTATACAATCAGTATATTCTAATTAAATTTATATTCCTTATATAAAATAAAAATAAATTAAAAACATGATAGCATGCTTGATGCAATAAACTTGTATAAACAATCATTTACTTATCATTTTTTCTTAAAAAATAAAAAATATTTTTTTTAAATAAATTAAATATAACATATATTAAGATTACTAGAAATATAAAAGAATAAAAAAAGTTATATATATATATATATATATATATATATATATATATAATTTTTGAATAAAGACATTTGTGAACAGTGCTAGTTCTATTTTGTGTGATGAAGCTGAAGTTTCAAATAAAGAATAGGTTATGATTTTATATATAAAATTTATTTTGTGCATAAAAATGGGATAAAATTAATTAACATTCTTAATAGCATTCTATAATTTTTTTTTATCAATCTAATTATGAAATCACGTTATATATTTATCTAGATTGTTATATATGTATATTAACTTTTAGATAAATAATATATTTATAAATATATAATATAAAATTAGATAATTAATTAAATTTTAAATAACATATCATAATATTGGGATAAAATAGTAAAATGAAATTTATAAATTTATTAAAAGTGTGTCTTCACAAATTTTAACAATTAATATCAACTAATTTTATTTGATAAAAATATGCAATCTCATAATTTATTAA
Source organism: Spatholobus suberectus (assembly GCA_004329165.1). Classification (NCBI taxonomy): domain Eukaryota; kingdom Viridiplantae; phylum Streptophyta; class Magnoliopsida; order Fabales; family Fabaceae; genus Spatholobus; species Spatholobus suberectus. The sequence continues at coordinate 27,704,635 of CM014737.1, read as the reverse complement.
TTAAATAATTATATTTTATATGTTAAAATTTGTTTATTTTTATTCCTCTCGTATTTTTTTTTTATCTCTCCAATTCACACAATGAAAGTATTATTGTATGTTTCAGAGATTATAAAAGAATCATAATATATGACAGAATTTATATTGTCTAAATTAAAATTTAAAATTTAATTAGAATGCAGTATTAGTGTATAAGTTTTTTTCACTATTATTCAATTATAATGTATATAGGTAGAAATCTAGGACAATATAATCTATTAACAGTGGAAGCAAAAATTTAATTGATGGAAATAATTTTTTTTACTGCGTTAAAGGTTGAATTTAATTTTATGTCCAAACAAATTCATGACTCGTAATTTGTTCTTGGTCTGTCCCTTAACTAAGCACCATGTGTACAGACCACTACCATTGATGCGCACCTGACCTGAGCTCTTTGTCAATTTATCTCTAACATGGTTTCCGAGTCAATTTTTGATTTCTACCATAAATTCTGTCAACCACCATTTCTGCTACGTTCTCTGGCTGCAAGGTTGTCGGACAGAGAGAGGAGGACGGTCTTACTGTTCGCGAGGCCGCTCGTTTATTGAGCCAGTATGAGTAAGGAAAGAAGGGGGTTATTTGAGATATGCTTGGCAGAACCATCACCATGCAGGTTCTGACTGTTATGTTTTGGGGGACACTCAATCCTCTGTTATTATTGTGCAATTAGGTCAGTTAATCACCTATTATTAGAATTTGTGAGGGATTTCATTCTTTTGAATTTTATTGGATGAAATTATGGATTGATAATCTCGTCTGTCTCTCTCTTTTTTTTTCTTTTTTTTTTTCTTTTTGATACATGGGTTATTGGATTGAGTTAGTTAGTCTTACATTTGGAATGGTTAAAAGGATTGAAGAAATTTGGACACTTGAGAAAATTGGAGAATTTTTGCATACTAAGTGTTTGATAAAAGCTCAGCCCTCAAATTATGAGATAAATCGATACTTAAGTGTGGATTTTTATGATATACACTGTAAGCATTAAAAACACATTTCATTCGCCTTTAAATTTCAAGAAATGAGGTCTATTCATCAATTGGAAGTTGAAATAGCTTTTGTAGAAAATTTCTGCTATAGCTGCTGTAAAATGAGGATAATTTGACCTACAAGAATCGGTTTTTAGCGAAATGAATTTTGTTTGAAAGCTTACATATCGTAGTTTGATTCTGAAAATTTTTAGAATGTCTTGATGACTATAAAATTCCCAGTAATTTCATGAAATTGATAATTCTTTTTTGAATTTCGATTCAACTAAGTCCATTTTGAATGCTCATGACCTAGGAATGCTAATTTTTTTAATGAACCAGTGGGGTTTGAAAGTGATAAGTTCTTCTTTTAGTCTGTTAAGTTTCAGAATTTTTTAACCACAAGGTTGCTCCTGGTACATAAAAATGCAGAACATAGCTGTATGAATTCTGATGTAGATAACTTGGGTAAAGAAACTCCAATTTGTGTGATCCTTAGCTTGTTGGAAAGCGTAGAAGTCTAGTTTCTTGTGGTAAAACCTCAAGAATTATTTCTGTGAGTCAATCCCAATTGTACTTAAAAGGGTACTAGTTTGGTAAGGTCTTCAATTTTAATGCTATAAATTGAATTTTCATATCTTAGGATGTGTTGCTTCAATAAACTGAGTTTGAATTGACCGTATTTACTCCATTCCATGTGTTTGTTTTGTCACTTGCAGGATGTTGATAGCGAGATTGCTGTTCTTTTAAAGAGGCTAGGTAGGAAGGATCCCACCACTAAGGTAATTTTGGATTAACTTCTGTGTTTGTTTATGAGAATATCCAACATGCTCAAGTGTATGCTTTTCCCAAGTCAGTGGTGAAAGAAAGAGGTGGGAACGGTTGAGGCTGATTTGGATTGTATGTATTTGCCTCAGGGGTTCAAAGATCTAGTTTTTAACATCTTATGTAAATATAGCTTGCATATATATAGTTCTAATCAAAGGATTAAAAAAATTCTTATGATGAGTTAATCTGATTTGTGGTATGAATGGGGAGAAAATGAAGTGTGCAACAGAAGTTTATTGGGTGTTGTGCAATAGATATCTGTCCCCACTATATGACTTCAGCAATGAGATAACACATTTCCTTTCTCTCAAATGCACTTGAGATATTGCTTTACTTAGCCATTGCCGTGCATATTCTCTCACTAATCCTGCATCATGTGTATCTGATAGGAGGCAAAACAAGAGAAATTGAAGTAATTTGACATATCTTTATAAGCATGTACAGATTCTTATTATGGTTTTGTATGGAAAACTAGCAAACAAAAGGGTAGAGGGTAAGAATTAATTTAACATTTGTATTAATAATCATTGCAAGTAACTAATCTGAACCATTGAAAGTGCTTTGTTTGTCTTGTTTAATGATAGAGGCCAATTACTAGATGGTTGAGGGGATGGGCCTCGTTAGGCCAGGACATGAAGGCTATTCTGTCATTTTCTGCTTTTTAGGTGGGATCCACCAATAGTGGACTGGTAGTTACATGGAAGGAGTGAGCTACAAGGATCATGATTTTCCTTTCCTCTATTCCTTTCAGCTTCTAGCTTGGGCAGGTATGGTTTTCTTTGTGGAGAATAGCTCTGGGGGTAGGGAGTTAACCTAAATATGTAGTTTCTTATTATGATTTTATAAGGAAAACTAGCAAATAAAAGGTAGAGGGAAAGTAATTTAACATTTAGTTTAAATAATAATTGCAACACTTCCTAGTTTGTTAATTGATAGAGGCCAATTAATAGATGGCCAAGAAGATGGACCTAAGACGTGGAGGGTTTACACTAGATGAAACAAAGGAATAAACTAGGGAAAGACGTGTAAGCTATTTTGTTATTTTCTGTTTTGTATGCAGGATCCACCAAATAGTGGAGGGGTAGTTACATGAGAAGAGTGAGCTATGGGATCATGATTTTCCTTTCTTTTATTCCTTTTGGCCTCTAGCTTGGGCAGGTATTTTTTCTTTGTGGAGCATAACTCCAGGGGTAGGGAGTTACCATCAAAATTTTCCAAACACAATCTTCTACCTAAAATTGAATATGCATTGCATTCAACAAATGGTTATTTTGTTAAGATTGTAGATTAGTTTATACATATTGAAACTTAGCATAATGAGAAATAGCTCCACATTAAGATTCAAATATGTGTCAGAGATTTAAACACATGATTCAGAAGAATGTTACTTGTTTTTATTTTTTCATGTATTACATTATTCTCGTGTAGATACTTTAGAGTTCTGGCAACACCTATTGCAACTTTCACCCTTTCTCCCCAAGTCAATGATCTACCACTTGCCATTGCATGATTCAGAAATTTCCTCTGGTATTAACATACTTTAACTTAAAGTCCGTGTACAAAGTGCTCAAACCTCATTTAAAACAAGAAGTTCTAAACTTAACATCCATAGGTTTATCCTTACCTGATAAGTACTGGTCAAGTGAACTGTTGCATGCCTGCTCAATTCATATACAATCAGCAATTCACATTTTCATATACATGAACCCAACAGCACGATATCGTTTTCATGTCTGGCATTTATAAGCAATTGGAATTCTAACATAAACACCTTCTGATCCTGTAAGCTTGTGAATCAGTGAATACATGTTGCTTAATAGCTATTTCCTGGTTATTCTCTAGCTGGCCTCTGTGAGCAGGTCCATATTCACCTTCTTATAGAGAATATTTAATTGAAAATCCTTGTGTAGCAGCCTGAAATTCTTCATAAGTAAATTTCCATTGCAATCTACTATTTGGACGCCTACTTTTGCAGATTGAGCATACAAAAGACTTTAAATTCTCAAAAATGATTTTGGCTTCATTTTCATTCAAATCCTCATCACGGCTTCCCTGCATTTATTTTTTTATCATTGCTTGCCTTTTTTTTATTTTTTTTTATCAATTTCTTCTATGTGGAAGCTTTCCTTAATATGCTGTTTTTCCTGGATTTATTGGTCAGTGTTTATCTGATCAATCATGTGATTACTGATAACTTTTACTCTGGACATCTCATTGTGGGGGCTGCTCTGCACATCTTCTCCACGTTGTCTCATCTGATCTGCATTTCTCTGACCTATCATGTGATTGGTTTTGACTGTTAATCTTAGGGTTCTTTGATTCTTTCCTTCTCATATTGGTTTTTGTCAATCCGTTCTTGTTCCTAGCTCACTGGATAAGCCTTCATTTGACCTATCATTTGGTTATTGTTAGGCCCTCCAACCTCCTTCGGGTAAAAAGCTATCGAAATGAAGGTAGCAGAAACCTAACCTAACTAATATTCAACTTAGTGAGTGTTTAACTTACTGAGTGTATGTCTACAGTTTTGTCTCTGGGGATTTTGTCTGTGAGGTTGCATGTCATAGTATCAGAGAAATTAAATCATTCCTAAACTACTCCAATAGCCTAAACTTCTGAGAGTTGCTATTTTGGCATAGTATCAAAGCTTTCATGACTAAGTTGTCAAGAATTTGACTTTTGTTCCTCCCAATCATCCTGTTAAACTATAAATTCAGAACAAGGTTTGATGAGCTTGTGCTTTGTGCATGCTTCAAGCTCAAAATGCCTTTCCGTCCGAGAACATCATGAAGATATAAAACTATTCTAAGACCTCACCTGAAAAGATTAAGCCTTTTAAGATGACTAGTTTTCTTGACATTTACAAAATCCATCTTTTGAGATTTGCTTTACAGTTAAAGCTTTTATGCCCGGTAGTTCTTTCACATATATAATTTTATTCTACAGTTCCTCATTTATCTGGTAACTACTCTTGAGCTCCATGGACTTAGGCTATACTATATGAACTAGCATTCTTCCTTTTCTCTGTTTTATGAACTTTCTGATTGACATATTCTACATCACTTAGACTTACCATATTCATTGTAAATCCTTCCCTAGGATTCTTTCTGAAACATTGTTCTGTTACTTGGACCAACAATATATAGAAGTTTTTCTTCTTCATGGGAGTTACTGATTTTCAGATCCACCAACTGTGGGTTTTTCTTTCCACCCATTAGGGGCCTTTCCTAGAAGGGAAAACAAATATAAAGAAAGAATTTGGTATGATGCACATAAGCAACCAAATTAGAACATGAACACTGAAATTCCCAAACCAAATAATGAGTTGTATAAGCAATTAACTATATTTGCTCCAACAATATTTTGTATCAGATGTTTTGATTTTATGTTTAAAGTATAGTATCTGTTATCATATTGAACTGTATAAGTCATGGAACAGATCTATATTAGCTTTAGGTTTTGTTGATAGTTTTTTGTTATGTCTGTTAGGTTCTTTTATGATTCAGTTGTAACCAGTCAACTACTGAGCCAACAGTTGATTACTACAAATCAGTATATAGGTCCTCATGTGACATTTCTCCAATCAAGATAGATTGATCTCTCATTATTCGCAATTCTCTTTCTCTCTCAAATCTCTCTTCTCATCTTCTGCTGCATTTCTAATATATGGGACTATGGCGGTATGGCCTATATAAATGAAACATCGATGCAAAAAAACAGGATGTGAAACAAACTTTGAAAATGACCACTCCACTGTTCTCAAACAAAGAATTAAGAAATTAGAAATACGACGAACGAGAAGCATAAGACTCCTGTTTGGGAGATAGTGGCACAAACTAGGGTATCAGTGAGAACTACAATCTAATCAGTTACAAGGGATCACGTGGGAGTCATTTACCAGCATACTATAACTCTATCACCAAGGGTGTGTAAATATTAATGGTCTTGTACTTTAGCTGAGATTGGATGAAGATACATTCAAATCAATGTTATTAAAAGAGGACCGGTTATCAACTTGGTCAGGGTACTGGGTTGATGGTTCATTAGTCGAACCAGTCGGTTATTGGTTGAACCTCATGAATCGGTATACATTAAATTTATATATTTTATATAAAATATATGGTATATAAATAATATTTACCATTCTTATGCTAAATAGACACGATGGTGAAGTGGCAAAAATTCTTTTAAAATCCCATGGCACTTGGGTTCAAACCCCAAGTCTTACATAATTTGAATTTGCAAGGTTATTTTGAAGAGATGTGAGGTGGTGGAGTTGGCTTGTAAAAATTGGAAGAAGCAGGACTGGGACCATTTACAAATTCAAATTTGTGGAGCTCCATAGGACAGCGCGCAGAAGCGGTGCGTCAGTACTGTCACAGTGTGCAGAAGTGATAGACCCAACACATGGAATAGCATGTTAAGAGATTTTGTACGCAGAAGCTCGGAACAGGCCAAGTCTACCAGTTTAAAACCGAGTTAATGACGTAAGGTTCGAGCCAATTGCATCTTCGATCCAATAAGCTACCCAGACTGGCTATTGGTTTGGTTTCTGGTTAAACCGATCAGACTGGCCGGTCCGGTCCGAGTTTTAAAACACTGATTTTAATTGAGAACTTATCACTGAATATTACCTCAAGAACAAACTACAGCTCAAGGTAAAAATTTGTCTAGTTAGTTCTCTAATTTAACAATTGAACTGAACAAGTAAAAAAGAAATAGAAACTAAAGATGGGTAGAGATGCTTCATATGATTTGCTTTTTTTCCTATCTTTTAGGGTTTTGTCACATCAGATTGGCAAGGTGTTGATTGGATTAGCTCTCATCCTCATCCTAACTATTCTTACTCTGTTCAAGCTGGTGTTAGTGCTAGAATTGATATGGTAAATATTATGATAATTGGCCTATTTGAAAATCCACTTGTTGATCTCAGTCTAGTGAACCAACTGAGTAGCAAGCTATATTTTCTCGAGGATATCATTTGAACATATGCTGAATAATTTATGCATTTCTTTCAAATGGAAAGAATTGGTTTCTTGACAAAGTACCACTTATGTCTGAAACAGGAACAGAGAGTTAGCTAGGGAACAGAAATCCCTAGCTTTGCCAAAAAGTGGTAAATCTACTAAGAAACCACTGCTTCCTCTTTCCGAAAAGTCTACACAAATTCTGGTAACAGGAAGTCATGCTAACAATTTGGGTTATCAATGTGGAGGATGGACAATTACCTGGTAGGGGCTTGGTGGCAATGATCTTACTGTGGGTAAGTCAAAAAGTTTAATGTTAGTGTCTGCAGAAATTACTCTAAAAACCACAAATCTGGAGTCCTTGCCTAGGGTGGCTGTGAGATTGTAAACTGTTAGAATATCTAGAATTAAGAGGCTAATACTAGTATAAACTATAAAGTAGGGGTGAGTACTTTGTATTTTCTATCACATAAAATCGGTATCAATTCCAAATTTTTCAATCTCTCCAAGTCTAGTATTGTTCTTTCATTTCTTTGTTTTCTGCTTGAAATCCTATAATTTCATCAATTACTCTTTAGTCTTTGATCAATTCATAATTTCACGTAGTCATTTACTTACATATTAAAATTATAGTTTTGAATCAAAAAATTATAGTTTGTAGTCATTTACATGTTAAAATCTCTGTTTTGGATTGACTTAATCCTGCAAGGGCTGGCATGAAAAACATTGATGTCATGTTGCCACTTTGGATATTTGTTCATAGTTTCTTTCTGTGGGATAATTATAGAATGTGATAGAATTCCGTTTTGCTAATAGGTACAACAATCGTTGAAGCTGTGTAACAAACTGTTGATCCTGCTACTGAAGTTGTCTACAATGAAAATCCTGAGGTGAACTTTGTCAAGTCAAACAAATTTTCCTATGGCATTGTTGTTGTGGGAGAACACACTTATGCTGAAACATTTTGTGACAGTTTGAATCTAACTATAGCTGAGCCTGGTCCAAGCACTATCACCAAAGTATGTGGGGCTATTCAATGTGTAGTTGTTCTAATCACTGGCTGGCCTGTATGAGGGGGTATCAATAAGAGATGTCCTTGCAGCTGCATGGCTTCCTGGTGCTGAAGGTCAAGGTGTTGCCGACTCTGTATGGTGACTATGAATTCACTGGCAAGCTGGCAAGAACATGGTTCAAGACAGTTGATCAACTTCCGATGGATGTTGGTGATAAATATTATGTTCTTCTATTTCAATTGGATTTGGGTTCACTAAATATTGAATTCTCATATAAGATGTCCAAGAACAGGACCCTTTTCAACTTGGAGCGTTGAAATTGACAATTGATGAGTGACTTATTAAATAGTGCTTACTTGATGTGAGTCTTGGTGAAACTTCAATTATGAGATTGAATGCTAGAATATAAACATCTTTGTAAAACAAAACTTATTTTGTAGCCTTGACTATTTTACTAGCATATAAATTTTATTTTCTTAGTGTTTTGGATCTTTTAATAAGATTTATTCTTCCAACAGCAACTTCTTTGGAAAAGTTGATGTTGAGTTCAATTTCTAATTAGTCTTGACACCCAATTGGATTGGTGATATTTACTAAAAGGATGACATGGTTCATTGTTGAAAATATGCACAAGAAAATTATTTCCACTTAAACTAATAGTTTATATATCCAGTAGCAATTTGTACGGTTCCTGCATGGATTGTTCCAATTGAAACTTCTATTAATTTGTATCGTGAAGACTCCATAAGTTAATAAAAATAAAAGCAAAGAACTAATGTGTATATTTTTATATTTTAAATTATGTAATTTGTATTTTATATTTTTTATTTGAATTAAATATATATATATATATATAATTTTGAACATTTTTATTTTAAATAATTTTCCTTTAATTTATACTTTCTTTCTTATACCTCAATTTAAAAATATCAATATGATAATACATGTGATAATTGTTTTAAATTGCGGTCGCGGTCGCGTTAAGGTTTTTGCGGTTACGGGTATTGCGGATTCTGCAATACGGATTGCGGTCGTTGCGGCGTGAATGCCTCACAACTTAGCACAAAATTATATTAAAATATTTTGTATCATTATATAATCTATAATAACCAATAATTAATATTTTTTAATCATTATGAAATATCCAAACTAAAAAACTAATTAAAAATATTAAAACAAGACTAAATTAGTAACTACTAATATATTTAACAAATCCATACATGTTTAAGTGTCTCAATAACATAAATAAATTAATGGTCACTCACACAAATAAATAAAATTCATATATAAATTATTTGTCTAAAGTCCTAAACATAAAACTACCATTACATATAAAAAGTTTATACAAATTCATTATTTTCAAGCACTGGATTGTAGACAACGTGCATAATCATAGCCTCTACTTTTTGACCATCATCCTGTTCCCCAAAAACATAATCAAACCTCAAGTATTTATCATAAAAAAATAACTATTATATATAATTTATGCAAAAGAATTACCTCACAAGTCACCACATGGTAGAACAACGTGCTGGATCATAACCTCCATTATCACTTTGATCATCATTATATCCTGTTGCTCCAAAGACATAATCAAAGAATCCAGAGCTTCTTGGTGGTTCCATTTGTTGTTGGTCATAGGAAAAATTTGATGATGAATTATAAGAGTCTTGGTAATTCATGGAAGGTTGGTAATATGATGGGTTTGGCATATATGGATAATAGCCATGTGACATGTAAGGAGGATGTTGATAGTATGGTGGATAGTTTCCTTGTGTACCTTCAACTAATTCAACAATACCAAAATCACTAAAGGATTGTGATACACTAGATGAGGAAGAATCATCCAATGTAGCTTTTTCACGCCTTCTTCCTTTTCCATGTTTAGCTCGATCTCCCCTTCTACTACCACCAATTACATCACCAGAAAGATCTTCATCCATTTTGTCATGTGTCATATGAAGCACAAGATTTTGATCACGCCTTACATATGGTTCTTCTTGGATAAAATGAAATGACCCTTCACCTCTTCCTTGACTTCATTCTATATGACCACCACCACTACTCTCACTACTATTATTATTGCTGGGTGGACTTAAACCACCATCACCCCCTTGACTAGGTGATTGACTTGGATCTGAATCACTTCCACCAACTGCTTCTTCATTTTCATCATCAGAATCAATAGGGAGCCATTCTGAGTTTTGGGCCCCTTCTAACAATGGCCCCTCTCTTTCCTCAAGCCATGGTGATAAAGGATCTTCTTCTTGAAATATATGATCAAGATTAATAGGATTGAAGCCATCTTCAATCTCCTCTCGACTTTTTCTCATAGTGTGTCTCATCTTCAACTTCATGTTGTAAAACGTAAAGACAAGTTTTTGTAATTTTTGATACTTTAATCTATTTCTTGTATTTGTATGTATATAACTAAATGTGCTCCAATTTCTCTCACAATTTGAAGCTGAAGTTGTTTGACTGAGAACTTTTACAGCTATACTTTGAAGTTCAGGAGCACAAGATCCAAATACGAACCACCATTCAACTGATTAAATAAATAATATATAAATTATTAGTATAAAAAGTATTTGATAAAAATTAAAGTTATAAGATCTTACCAGGATTCATTTGAGACCACGCTCTTTGAGCTTGTGTTGTTTCAAATGTCTCTCTTTTCTCTCGAAAAACTAACAACTACAAGCACCAATATACTAAATAAGTCTTCAATAAAGTTATTGTTCCTAAATTTGAATGCAATATACTATTTACTAGTTACTCACTTGATTGAGAGCTCTTATTTGCTTATTGATATCTGGTTCCAATCTGCTTATTACTTTTGTAGTTCCATCCATGGTTTCCTTGGCTACATCGCTTCCATGCACAACTCCAAATTGAAATTGGGGATTAAGATAATAACCTTGAAAAAAAAATTAGTTTTCCAAAATCAAATATAAATACTTCAAATAACATTAAATTAAAAAATGATGTTAACATGTACCTACTGCGTGTAAGTCAGAATGCATGAAAAACCATCTTTTGTCAATGATTTCATTATAATGGGTGTGGTAACGACAATTCTTTTCAATGGCTTGCTTAGCTCTATCAATTGCTTCATAAACAAAGCCCATTGTTGGTTTTTCATCACCATCCACCAATTTCAAAACCTTGACAATTGGTTCAAATACCTTAATTATATCATTAGCCTTATTCCAAAAATCTTTGCTCATAACAATCTTTTTGGCTTCGAATGCAGGTCCTGATTTTTCCTTTCCCCACTTGGACTTATTAAATTCCTCTGAATCAAACATATTTCTCAAAGCTTGTTTGTGCTTAACAATTGATTCAACCTGCAAAAATTGTGTTGCAAAACGTGTGATTGCTGGACGTATAATTTCCTTGCCATTAGTATACTTCTTCATGAGATTTACAGTCCAAATGTGGTTGTAGATAAACAAAGTAACTTTTTTAGCATCATCAAGTACTTTTTGGACATTGGACTTTTTCCCAATATCTTCCAAGCACAAATCCAAGCAATGAGCTGCACATGCAGACCAATAAAGATGAGGTCTTTTTTCCATCAGTTTCAGACCAGCAGCTTTTAATGCTTTCTCATTATCAGTAACCACTTGAATAACATATTCTTCTCCCACTTCTTCAACAACTTGATCAAGCAATTTTAAGTAATAATAAGTGTTTTTGCTAGCAACATCAGAGGCATCAACAAATTTTAAAAACAATGTTTCCTTGCTGCAATACACAAGAAAATTCATGATATGCATGTGATTTATGCTATTTGTCCAGCCATCACACATTATAGTTACCCCTTTTTCTTTCCATGTTGGTTTAAGTTCATTTATCCAACTTTGCATAGCCCTGTATTCTTCTTCTAAGTACACCTCTGAAATCTCATAAGGGGTAGGGCATTTAATACCTGGACCTAGCTCTGTAGCTACAGTTAGCAAATTGTACAGCCATGGAGAATTTGCTAAGTTCATAGGAAGACGCTCATATATTATCAACTTGGACACTGCTTCCCCCAGCTTTTTTCTAAGAGTTTTCATCATCCCTCCACTAATTTTTGGTTGCTTCATACTTTTACTTCTGGCCAAGTCGACATCTACAGCCCTTAATCTAAATTCAGCATCACTTTGTTGACGTTGATATGAAGCTCCACTACTACCACCTGCATATGAGTTGCCTCCACTTTCATATACAGATTCTAACCTTCCAGTTTGTTGTCTAAATCTTTGCCTGTCTTCCCATTGTCTATGTGAGATGATGCTCTCCTGTGTAGCTTGTCTCATACCTCTATCTTCATCAATGAAACCTTGAATTTCATCTTCATCCCCTCTTAAACTTGACATAAATTCTTCTTTTCTTTTCTTAAGATCTTTTTTCTTTGCTTTATTGTCACGTAAAAGCTTCATCATATTTTCTCTAACAAAAGTTGTGACACTACCACACCCCTTAACCTCTCCTTAGATGTGTGCAAGATGTTCCTTTAACCTAGTAATTCCACCAGATATCACTTTTCCACAAAATTTGCAAGATACACTATTTCTACTTTTACCCGGCACAAGTGTTCCGAAATGCCAACCAATGTCATCGCTAGGAGCACCTTCCGCTCTACCAGTTGGAAATTGTTCTCCTGAAGACATTGCTCAACCAACCTACAATAGAATTAACATACTTTTAAATTACAAAATAAACATAAATTATATAAGCTTTTAGGTACAAAATAAACATAAATTATATAAGCTATTAGCTATATATAATATAATTGAAAGTCATCTATAATAATTCATTTTATACTTTTATAGGCTAGATATATTAGCTGAGTTTATCCATCTTTTTTTTTTCTTTAAGTCATTTTAATTTTAGTTTAAAATTATTATTAAAAGACATTCATTAAACATTAAAAGATACTCATTAGCATTAAAAGACATATTTTACACTTAATAACTAATTGTGAATCATATACTAATTAGAAGCAAAATAAATAACATAATTTACTCCCTCACAATTTTTCCCCACTTCTCACGTTCCACACTAACTCACTATTGTTCTCTTAGGTGAAAAAAATTGATCAAGAAATCTACAATAATTTATAAAATATAACATGAAAAAATATAATTATTATGTGGAAAATAGATTTTATTTAACTTTCTTAAAATATAATTGGGAAAAAGAGAAATTAATTTTAAAATTCAGAAGAAAAGATTGTAAAATTTATTATATATTTTCTTTCTTATATATTAGATAAATCTACTTATTTTCTATTTTTTATCTCTTTAACACATTTTAATTTCAGCTTTAAATTATAATTTAAATTTATTTTAAACTAAAATAATTTTGATTTTTAATTTAATTTTAAACTGTAATTAAAATTATACAACCTAAATGCCTAATCAATTATTCTCAATAATTGCCATTTCTCACCATATTTATCAATTCCCCATCTAATTAAGCAAATTCCCACTAATTTCTCACCAAATTCATCAATTTGGTACCTAATTAATAAATTCCTAATTTCCTACTAATTTTTCACGTTACTAGTCATTAATTCCTTACCCACTCAAACAAATCCCACCCATATTTTCATTTCCCACTTCTTTTTTTCAATTTCCCATAGAGAAGTTCAGTTTCCCACTTTCAGTTTTCAATTTTGTTTTTAATTTAACTTTAAAATAAAACCCCTTCATTTGACCTGACTTAGCTCTCTCTCTCTCATCCGTAACATTTCTCTTTCTTTTTTTCTCGACCCTTCTTCTTATTCTTGCGTCTGTTTTCACGTTCCCACTTCCCCAGTTTTCTCTTTACCATTCATCCCTTCTTAAAATCTATACACAAGAAGAAATCTTTCAAGCAAAAATGGCTAACCTGAACAGACAAAGGAGGACCGGACAACGAAAGCGACCGTGGTGGAATCGTGAAGCCGACAACAGCAGCAGAGATCGTCGATTGTGGCGGAAGTCGGTGACTGCGAGTGTGGCGATTGGCGAAGGCGTGAAGGGCAAATGATGGAGGCTTGCAATTGCAGAGAGTTTCAACGGTATTTTTCAAGTTTAAGTTTCAATTTTTGGTTCATTTTGTTTGATGTTCACAGACCTTCTCCTTGTTATTTCGTTTGATTATTTGTGATTGGACAAATTGATTCTTCTGAGGTCTGAAAAAGCAAGTTATTGAGTTGAATCTCTGAAAAGTTTAATACTTTTTGCACTGTTTTTCGATTCCTTTTTGTTTGGATTCATCTCCGTCCATTATTGGTTTCCAACGGCATTTTTGGTAAAAATCGTCTCTTTTTTTAAAACGGCGTTTTGTGGCGTTTGTTGCGGCCGCAACACCGTTACGTTGCGGCCGTTTTTTGCGATTTTCGACCACACCGTGATTTCGGTCCGTAACGGTATCGCCTCGCTCCGTTACCGTTATGTTGCGGACGATTTTCCCGTTCAGGAGCGATTTTTAAAACCTTAAGATTTTACAAATGGCTACTACGGTAACTGCTGCAGTCTCCCTTCCAGCCTCGAACTCCACCTCTCTTTCAACCTGGACCTCTATTACTGTCCCAGATAGAAGTCTTCAATAAGGTAAGCTTCATAGACATGTATTGAAGCAATAGATTGCAATTTTAACACTGAAATGTAAGTGGTACCTTGGAGTATGATTAGGGTTGTTTGTTTCTCAGGTTTCATAACAACACAATTTTTTATATGAAAGCTCCCGTTGAAGTTGTTGCTGCTGGGAATTATGCTCTTTTCAGGTGCCGATTGTTCCCTGGGAAGTTCAAGGAAGTTCCAATTCTAAGCATCAGGATTAAGAATTGCACTACTTCAAATTACCTATAGTTGAGTATTTATTTTACATATTGTGTATCCGTGTTCATCAGATACAGCTTATATGCTAGCTGTTTTAAGTGCCAAATCCTTCTTTTAAGCTTTGTGATGGTCTTCTTCAGAGAAATTAGATGCTATGTATGTTTCAGGAAAATTGTAGAATAGCATTTGAGGTTATTGGAAATGGAAAGTTAAATGCTTTCCCCTTCTTTGATTAGTTCCTTATAAACTTTTTAGGACATGATTACTCTCATATGATATTATATTTTGGCACATTAGAGGATGGGTTTGACAAGAGCAGCAACATGGGTTAAAGCTAGTAAATGCTAAATTAAAATATAATGAGAATGCAATTTCTGATGGCTTTTAATTGTCCGTGAATGCTAAATCAAAATATAACGAGTCTGCAATTTGGGGTAAAATTGAATGAGTGAAAATTTTGGCGGTTTTTAACCACCGGTAAATGTTTATTATTTTTTGACGAAAATACCAACAGTCAAATAAGTTTTGCCAAAAACTGTTTTTGGCACGCATGTAGCTTACGATTATTTTAACTGTCAGAAATGACATTTGTGGCAGTTTTTAGTTGCCAAAAATTGTATTTTTTTTGTATAGAGTGTCTTTATAAGTGAATTTTAGATGATGTCTCGAATAATCTTTGATAAAGAAAAACATAAGAATAGATAGAGAATTAGATGACACAGCAATCGCTCAACCTACAACTTAATTTTAATATATTATATGTAGATTAATTATAATTGACAAATTTCTTAGCACACTTTGAGTATTTTTTAATTTAAATAAAATTTTAAAAATACAAAGATATTTAAAATTATACAAGAGTTTTGCGCGTGCGCGTGCGCGCGCGCACACACACACACTACAAGAAAATGTTACATTAGTGTCGGATGTGCAGGAACAGCTAGATGGCCGTTGCATGTAGAGTCGGCCTAGCCGTCTCTAGATCGACTCTAAAGTTTTTTTTTTTTTCAAAAGAAACTGTGTGTGTTTGTTTTTATAGATAAAAAAATTTGTAGCTAGAGTCGGCCCCAACCGTCTCTACATATTTTATTTTTTATTTTTAAAAATATCTTGTATTAGTATCGGCTAAAGCCGTCACTTTGTATTTGTTTTAGTTAATTAAATTTATTGGTAGAGTCGGCTATGACCGACTCTAGATAATAATAATAAATAATAATAATAATAATAATAATGAAAAATTTTAATTAATTAGTATTCTAAAAACTAAAACGTGCTGAATGCTAAAACACGAGCATAAAAGTTAAAACTTCCCTCCTGTGTCTGTGATTTCAAGCCCTAAAACCCAAAATTGCCGCTCCACCAGACCGCAGCTCACCGTAGTCAATCGCTGCTCCACCGAACCACTACTCGGCGTGCTCCGTCACTGCTCCACCAAACCACTGCTGGCCGTGCTTCGTCGCCGTTCCACCGGACAACCGTTCGGCGTACTCTGCCAAGGTATGCTAAAATCGTCTTTTGATTTAAACCAAGATAAGAAATGTACTTTGTTTTGAATCTTTTGATTTCGTTTGCAAGCCATTGTGTTCCTATGGAATTGCGTTTCTGAGTGCAAAGGAAGCCATGGTGTTCTTCCCCTTCCTATCAGGTTCTAAGTTTCAACATGTATTCTCTTCTCTTTAATACCCTCTTTCAATGATTTATTTTGAATTGTATTTTCTGGTTGTGTTGGTTGTGATTATTTTTGGATTATTTTGCATTATGATGGCATTTGGATTTGAACAATTTGGGTTTGATCTTTGTTGCTTTGAGATTCTGTAAGTGGGATTCGGGAATGATTGGGAAGTTGTCTGACAGTGTGTGTGTGTGTGTGTAAAGGTGAATGTACTGGGCAATATTGTGGAAGACAGTTCAGAATTGTTATTGATTCCCATCAAATTTTGTTTGGTTTATTAATGGTAGAAATAGATATATGGAAGGGTTATTGTGTGTAGTTATTAAAAAGCCTTAAAGGCAGGACTCTCTGCAAACAATATAGTGGTTTTGAAGGTTTGCTAGCTGTTTGGTTGCTGGGAACAGAACTGATGAAATTAGTAATTTTGGGATTGGTGGGTTTAGGGCCAATTTGCAGGGTCAAGTCAACTAAAGATTTGAGGGGACAATTTTTTGATGATGTATACCAATGAAATTTGATCTTTGATGTTGGTAAAGTCTAAAATTGATGAAAATATGAAGTAGAAGATAAGATGAATATAATTCGTGACATCAAAGCTACAATCATAGGATTTGCATGTAGGATAAGAGTTTGATTGAAATTGAAGCAAACAATCAATAGGATTGCATTATGCTTGTATTCCTTCTCTAGGAAAGAAAGTATTACAAAAATAGACGTATAATTTATTCTGCATTAATTAGGAATAACCGAATAAATCATAATACTTTTAGGATTAAGACTCTAATACTATTGAAGCTATAAAGGAAATATGGAAATATGAAAATTAGTAAAATACCCCGAGGATTGGAAGTTTAGAATTGAATAAGATATGGCTTACTACTTATTATTACCATAAAATAATTATGGTTGGGTATGGTCTTTGGAATATTACAACCATCCCTCACTCAATCCTAAACCAAAACATTAAGATGATTTTATCTTAAGACTTATGCTTTCCTGTGTTAAGTAATCCTCTAAGCACTGTACAAAACTTTGGTACTGTGAAATTACTGCTTCTGTAAAGTGTAGTAGTAAAAACAATCCACATATTTCAAAAGAGCTACTAAAATGGCAAAAAAGTAAATGAAGGATAAAGAATTAATGGTTATAATGCAAAACCAAGTTTTTAATAAAATAACTTAGAGGTTAGAGCAAGATATTTGGTCTGTATCGCACTTTTGACTATCTTCCATTTGATCCACTTTTTTTATCTGACTGGAGCCTCCATTGGTCTGTATCGCACACCACCAGACCACCTTAGGCAAGTTTCCATTATCTTCTTCTCAATAGGTGTTAGTCCAACTTTCTATTGGATAAATTTGTTCCTGATCTAATCTTTCTTTTTGTTTCCACTCATAGCTTCAAGATTCTCATAATCAATTCCCTAATTATTTTGCACTAGTTGGCACTCCATTACCCAAAATTCACTACCACACCACTGGTCCTATAGCTGTCTGGTATAATTTTCTGTTGAGGTTTATCAGTGGTTAGGCAATTTATGATCATAAAATGAAATTGGTTCCTTGATATGCTGTCATATGTGCATAAACTTTAGCAGAAGATACAACTTCAATGAAATTTTCTTATAAAAATGAAATCCTAAATTAGAGTATGTATTAAAATTAAAATCAGATATTAAAAACTCATCATTGTGCATATATTTGAGATGTATGTATTAAAAGAAGATAAAAGAGTCAATTTTTAATGTTTAAATAATGGGAAAATGTGAAAAATATATGTTAGAATGGGACTAACACTAACTGCAAGAGGAGGTTTGAGAGAAACAGCGGGTGCAGTAAATCACCCAAGCACAAAACCTGTTATAATGACTATTACCTAAGATAAATTTGCATCTATTGAAATTTGTATTTTTTATCGATCTAATATTCAAGCCCAACTTTCAGAATATAGATCTCATGTTGTGCCTATTATTTTCTTCTGTTAAATCATCCAAGCACAAAACCTGTTACAATGACTATTACCTAATAAAGGCAGTAATTTTGAACATAGAAGTACTTTTGGCAGCATTATAACAACAATGTTAAAATCTGATATTAGGGCCTATATTGGGTTCCAAATAAGCTATTTATGCAGCAACTTTTATGCAGTAACTTTTATAAGTTTTGCATGATTATGCAGAATCTGTATAATTGTGGAAGTAGTCCATACTCTTAACCTATATAATAAAAACCTTTTTACTCTCAGAACATCTAGTAACACAATAGGAAACTAAGGGTCCAAGTCTGTATTTCAGTGGCAGCAGCTATGCTTTTCAAATGGTTTAAATACTATTAGAAAGTAAAATGAATGTAAGAAACAAAATAAATATAACTACCATATTAGTGCTTCTCCTTGGCTTCAGATTAAAAACAAAATCAAATGTAAACAAGAAGAAAAGAAGGAATTGATTAGAAAAGGAAAATAATACAACAGAGTTTAATTCAAATAGATGAAAAGATACCCTTTCTCTATGGTATCTAGATGAACAAATTCCAAACTATAAATTTGCATTGAGTTTTGACAAACGAATTAATTCATGTTGCTGAACTAAGGGTTACAGATTCTTAATTGTAGACTACCCCAAAATTCCTTTTCTGATCTTATAATATATTTGAATGCATCATAATTAGGGACTTTAACATCTAGCAGGACAGCTATCTAAATTGAAGAAAACCCCAAAACTTATCAAGCTTGGCTAAATCTTAACATAAAATGCTAACAAAGAAAACCCCTTTTCATATAGAAAACATGTTTTTAGTACACCTAAACAAGGAAAACTTTTATCAGAATAAAATATTTTCATTCAACAAGCTTAGTCCCCCAATCCTCAAGCAGAGTCACTTATAAATACCTCCCAAATTCCAAATCCCAAATCCCTATCAAAACCCAAACCATTTCCCCTTTCCCCATTGCCTTGCCTCATAACCCTTATTTCACTCCCAAATTCACACCATCACCTTCCATAAATGAACTTAATCAATCAAAACCCAATCCCAACCCCCCAAATTCATTCTATCTTCCTTACCACACATACTTCTACTCATACACAAAACCCCAAAATTTACATCATTCATGCCTTTCTAGGCCCACCAAAACAACCCCAAACCCACCCTAACCCCAAACGCCAATCTTAGGCATGTTTCCTTTCCACATTCCTTGGATAATTCAACTCACATAGGAAACAGAACAAGAAGTCAAAAGCTAATTGAGAAGTCTAAGTTACAAATCTATTGCTTGAAATGATATTTTGACATTTAATTCTCTTACCTTGAATTGTTCTATCTTATATATCAAATATGTGAATTAATCTTACAATCTGTTTTTATAATTGGGATTGCTTTTATTCTAAACTTATGTGTGCTAAATCATGATATTCTTTATGCTAATATTCAGTTTTCTTCTACAGGTTTATCCTAGCTAGGGCCAAAGAACTTGCTTGGTACATATTGCTTTCTGTTGTAGGAGCTTAGACAGTGGAACTTGCTCAGGACAACTTGCTTTTTGTTGTAGGACCTTAGGCAAGAACTTGCTTGGGATATATTCCTTTTTGTTGCAGGAGCTTAGGTAGTGGGAATTGAACTTAGCTTCTTTTATTGTTTAATTTAACTCTTTGATGTATGTTAAATTCAGATATGTGATATTTTGAATGTCTTTACATTATAAGGGTATGATACTAGAACTTTAGATACTAGTCATTTTGATACTAGAGTTCTACTTATTAGATTATCATATTTTGATCATGCCCTTAGACTCCTGTACAAATATATATTAATGATATTTATGATCCTTTATGTTCATGAATCAAATGCTTTATTAAGACTGAAGTTGGATACTTTGATGTACCTATATTAATATTTATCTTGATTAATTAAAATTGCGTTGTTTACTTGAATAGTTACAAGCAGAGGATGTAGGTGAAAAGAGTTTTTATATTAAAAAAAAAATTAGAGTCGGTTAAGCCACCTCTTGATAAAAAAAAAATAAAGGCTATTTAGGCGACTCTAAATGAAAATAATAATAATAATAATAGAGTCGGCTAAGCCGACTCTACAAGAAAAAAATATTAAAATAATTAGTAATAAAGTTGGATAAGCCAACTCTACATGAAAAAATAAAATAAATAAAGTAATTAATAATAGAGTCGGCTTGGCCGACTCTAAAAGAAAAAAAAAATTAATGATACAGTCGGCTAAACCAACGCTAAGTGAAACGAAATTTTAAAAAATAAATAACATAGAGTTGGCTTAGCCGATTCTAAATTTATATAAATTAATTTAAAAAATAAAATAATTAGCAACGGCTTTTTATTATGACGGTATAAGCATCGGTTAAGCCAACTCTCAATAGCGTCGGCCCCAATTAATCGACGCAATGATGTTAGTGTCGAGTGTTTTAAAGTCAGCAACGTTTCCGATGCAAGGCCAACGCTATGGCAAAATTAGAGTCAACCTTTTCATTTTGGAGTTGGCTTTTGGCTGACTCTAAATGCCTGATCTGTTGTAGTGACATATATATATATATATATATATATATATATATATATATATATTAAAATAAATAAGTAGAAAACATGGTATATTTAGAAAGAAAAAAAAGTAAATTTTAAAAATTAAGAGAAATTAATTTTAAGAGTATAACTAATCAAGATATTGTTAAAGAAAAGAAATTGTAAATCATGACCTCTTACGTTTCAAGATCATCAATGCCAAAATATGGAAGTTTTAATGAAGACGAAACTAACAAATGACACTCTTGATCAATACAAGAGACATAGCCAGAGAAAGGAAAAGCTTATTGAAGACTTAGCCAAAGAATGAAGAATAAAGCCAAAGACTTAGGTATATGTGTAAACACTTTGTGTCACAATCAAGTCTTGCTTAAGTGATCCATTTAGGTAATCAAGATGAAATTAAGTTTTCTAAAAACTAATTAAATGAGTTGATTTTGAAAGAAAAGGCTTAGAAACATTAAAATCTTGTAATTAGGCTAAAAAGGGGTTGGAGAATCGAGTTTTCCACTTGAGACTCGAGTCTCTCGAAGGAAACCCAAGTTTCCCATGAAAGACTCAGTTTATGCGAAGAAAATTTGCTAAAACTTGAGTCCCCAACTAAAAGACTTGAGTCCCACACATGAGGCTCAAGTCTCAACACTAAAAACGAGATTTGCAAAAAGATTTATTTTAAATCAATCTTATATCTTTTGTATTAACAAAATCTAATCTTTTGGGATACGAAATTAATCAGTTTCAATCCTATTAATCCCTATATAAACAAAGTTTTTCATTAAACAAAATAACCAAGAGAGAAAATTAAAATTGGATCATCTGTGACTGTTCTTGGTTAAGAAAGAGAGTATCTAGAGCTTCAATTTGCGTGATCCTCACTATTGAGACTAAATTATGGCTTTGAGTTTCCTTTGTATTCAAGGGTGGTTGTCTCTTGAAGGGTTGATGAAGGGTTGATCTGAGAGATATAGGTAAAGGCATCCTGGGTGGGATTGTCACAATGGGTTTCCTTGAGCATAAAAGGTTTGTTACTATATTCTCAGGTTCACTAGGGTGTGTGATCCCTAGTGGTTGATCAAGAGTGTTCAGAGCAGAGCATCTTAGGTAGGGTTGTCAAGATAGGTTTCCTTGAGTATAAAAGACTTGTTGCTTTGTAATACTTTGATCTAGTGGAAATCTCAAGCATAGCTTGGGGACTCGATGTAGGTCATAGTTTGTAACCAAACCAATATAAATCTTGGTGCACTCTCTTCTGTCCCTAAACTATTTAATTGCACTATTTGCTTATTCTATGGTTTAAATAGTTAATCAATATAAGGTTTGGATATTTTCTCTTCATCTTATTTTTCATAGCTATCCTTCAGGTTAAGAATTGGGGTGCAAAAATAATTTTGAAAAGAATTCAATTCACCCCTTCTTTAGTTATATAGGCCACTTGGGTAACAAGTGATATCAGAGCATACCACTTGGGTTAAGCCTAAGAGCTTTAAAGGGATAATGACCTCAAATAACTCTTTTTTGCAAGAGGGCAACTTTATAAATCGTGTTCTTACCTTCAATGGTGACGGATACAATTATTGGAAAGAAATGATGAATATCTTCATTGAATCTATTATTGTGGATATTTGGGATGCTATTAAATATGGGGTCACCATGCTACTCATGTTGTTAATGGGAAAATTTAAGAAAAACCTAAAAGCTTATGGATTGATGATTAAAGAAAGAAAATTTAGTGCAATCTAAAAGCCAAAAATATTATAACTATTGCTTTGTCTTTGATGAGTTTCACAAGATCTCGAACTGCAAAATTGCCAAAGAGATGTAGGATGCCTTGCAGCTTACCCATGAAGGTACGAGCGATGTAAAAAGAGCAAGGAAGAACACCTTCCAAGAATACAAAATGTTCATAATGAAACAAGGTGAATCCATCTTTGAGATGCAAAAGCACTTTACACATATTGCGAATCACCTCATTGGACTGGGTAAGCAACTGACTAAGGAGGAGATGGTTGATAAATTGTTGAGATGTTTAAAAAGGGACTGGCAGCCAAAAGTCGTAGCCATAGCTGAATCTGGAGCATTAAAACCATGGACCTCCCTACACTATTTGGACAGTTCCGAGAACATGAACTCACATTAAAGAAATTAACTAAGGTCAAGGAAGAAGACAAAGAAAAGAAGCATTGCCTTCGTAACTAATGAAAGGAAAGACATTGACAATGACTCTGATGATGTTAATACCTTACTCTTGGCAAAGCAATTCTGAAGGATGATGAGAAAGGGATGATCGTACAATCAGAAAAAGAAGGAAGAATGATCCCTTGCACTAACTTGCTATGAATGTGGGAAGCTTGAGCACTTCAAAACTGTTGAGGTCAAATCCTTCATATGATGACGTTTCACTGATAACAAATTATCAAGAAGCAAAGTCTAAGTCTTCTAAACTTGAGATTACTAATGGTTTGCTTTGAGATGTGATCTATAGAACATGACTTGATTAAGAAGCATGAGACAACCTTAAGAAGCATCAACTTGAAGTATGCGAACTTCCAGAAATAGGATTTGCCCATTAGAAGCAGCCCTACCAGAAGGAAAGCTGATCAGAAGCATACAAGACTGATCATACTATTAGAAGATCAAAGTGCAGTAAGATCAGAAGATATATATGCTCTGTAACTTGTTCAGAAGATAGAAGCTACACATGACTAGAAGAGTCATCAAAAGATGCAAGTTTAAACAAAGAATGGGATACAAATATCTGTATTGTTCAGAAGCTACAATATAAGCATAATCATGCTCAAAATCATATCAATAGGTGCTCAAAAGCAAGAACCTGTATAAATCATCAAGTTCCGATGAAAACAAAGCAACCAAAAGTAGATAAGACTAAAGCACAAGCATTGTAGTTATTAGAAGCAAATCCAAGAAGTATCCTGTAGAAATTAGTATTCAAAAGTAGCATTCTTAACAAGAGATCAAAAGCTGTCAAGGAATGAGTCACTAGAGAGCTAGCGAACACCAACTATCACAAATTTAAATTTAAATTTGTGCTAGCTATCCATGAAAGGAGGGAAACATAAAACAGTTGAATTGGACTTTAGAAGTTGTAGAACAGACAGAGGTGACAGTCAAGAGAACAGTTGTATGAAAATGGTAGCTTATACAGTGTTTAACTGAATTTGAATTCACTCCAACAGCAATAAACAACTATCTTGAAGCCTATAAAAACACCCTCATTCAAAGGAGCTCATTACAAGGAAGGAAAGCAACCAAGAGGGGTAAAGTTCAAAATCTAAGAGAGTATCTAGTTTCTGATAGTAAAGTCCACCTTAACATAAACACTCTAGCCTTGTGTCAATCATGGTGTCAATCTTAAAGAGTGTAAGTAAGCCACTTCTCTTGTAAATCTCATGTGTTGAGTGTTGAGATAGCTAGTGAGCAATAGAGTCTGTCCAAACAGAATTTGTGAGGGAAACTTAGAAGATCAATCAAGGGACTGATGCTTCTAGAGTGTGTTTTAGCATAACTAAGTGAGTTGTGTGTGTTAGTAGCAAGATTGTTATGGGGTGAAGCCTAGAGAGGTTTGTGAAAGAATACTTAGGTTGAGTAGACCAGCAGAGGTTAGAATACTGGTTCAAAACCTACACAGGTGAGAATACTGGCCTAAAGAGGTGAGAATACTCAAGTGCAGACCTAAAGAGGTGAGAATACTTGGAGCAAACCTATAGAGGTGAGAATACTGGCCTGGAGAGGTGAGAATACTTAGTGCAGACCTGTAGAGGAAAGAATACTAGTGTTGTGCAACCTATAGAAGCTTGAGAAGAATACTATGTGAGGTTATAATCGATGTTGGTACTCTAGTGAAAATCCTACAGGTTGTAGGGACTGGATGTAGCCCATGTTAAAGGGTGAACTAGTATAAAACATTGTGTGCAGTATCCTTCCTTTACTTCTCATTATCATAATCTGTTTTAAGCTTTCAAAATCTATGCTTATCTGAACTAGATCTTTTG
The DNA here is from genome assembly GCA_004329165.1 of Spatholobus suberectus. Taxonomy (NCBI): domain Eukaryota; kingdom Viridiplantae; phylum Streptophyta; class Magnoliopsida; order Fabales; family Fabaceae; genus Spatholobus; species Spatholobus suberectus. Next base: position 27,679,783 of record CM014737.1, on the reverse strand, counting down.
AAATCAAAATAAAATTTTCCTTTTAGTTCAGAAGCAACTTTATCAACTCTGATTTAGGTTTGAAATTGATCATTTGAGAAAACCATTTTGAGAAGTTGAAACTATACACCTTAACTCGATTTGATTTATTATAATGTATTGCTAAGTGTGTGAAAACATTTCCTTGCTCCTAACCAATTTCTAATTGTTAAGAAACATCTTGAAAGTACAAAATCAGAAGATATTTTAGCTTGTACAGAGAAAGGCAAAATTTGTCAAAGGTCACTATTCAACCTCCCTTATAGTACTCTCTGATCTACTTCAAAAACTGATTGCCCCATATTACAAAGGAAGATTGAAAAGATAAAGAAGACAGGAAGAAGAGCCTACATAGCCTAAGAGGACAATGATCAGGACTCATTAGAAGGATCAAATGAAAAAGCTAGTCTTTGTCTTATGATTGGTCATGATGATGAGGTTAATTAGTGATTCTGACTTTGATGTCATGTCATCCTATGATGAATTACATCAAGCTTTATTGAAATTTTGGAGGAAGGAAAGAAATTCCTTGAGTTATTAAGAATAGAAAGGAAGAAAAACTCTAGACTAGAAAAAGAAATCTCTAAAATTAAAATTGAATTGCCAAAATTTTACAACAAGCACTCGTCATCTTCTCCTATCGATGACTGCTTTTCCTGTGAAAATTGCAAAAAGCAAAACATGCTTAGCTATCGCAGATGTCCCATATTGGAAGAAGAAAATAAAGTTCTAATCAATGATTTGGCTAGATTCATCTTAGGAAAGAACAATTTGGATGCCTTTCTAAGAAACCAGAAAAGCATAGGTATGAGTGGTTTAGGATTTACTCCAATTAAGCAATATAAGGAACAAAAGAAATCCCCATACACCCCCAATGCAGGGTTCTCTCACCTTAGACCTCGATCTTCATAATAGAGAAACTATACTAGAATTTCTAGTTGAACCAGAAACCAATGAAGACGATAAGCCTTCAAGATTGGCTCCACTTGTTGTTTGTGCATCAAAAAATTTGAATCATCAAGTTTTTCGCTGAGGATTAATACTGATCTTTATGTGTCAACTTTACTCTAACAACTTTAAGGATTAATACTTATCTTTGTGATAGCTAGTATAAAGAAAAACGAATGATCAAAAATTGCAACTTGTTACACCATCATGATGTATAAATTAAACTCTCATAAATAAAACTAAACTCACAATTAATTCCAACAATTGATAACTAAAAAGGTAAAAGTCATAAACATTAACATATACTGTTACATCTAAAATTTGAATAATCAATACGTTACTATAACAACTTGATATCACTCATGTATTGTGTCCAGGGATACTATAGAGTGAATATCATAATATTTTCCCTTTTTATTTTTGAAAGAAGAGAGATAGACCACCAAACAATTTTGAGTGCTTTTGTGACTCTCCCAACAAGCTAATGCTCATTTCCCATCAATATTCTCCTTAAGTGTATCAAAAGAAAAACTGCTCAACATGTAATTACAACACTATGTTATTACAATATGCTAAACACAATTTTCTATCATCAAGAGTACTTCCAACTGATAATTTCTACTTTTAGAGAACTAGTTTCATGTAAGAAAAAAGCAAAAAATAAGGAGCCTACAATCAAGGAGTCGTTGAAGTTTCATACTGATGAAGTAATCACTAGAAGTTTATCATTTCTAGCGAACTCCTCCTTTCCGATGCAGAAGTTGTTCCTAGTCATCTTCATTTTCATTGTTAAACCCTCTAACTCCAATTGCTCTGGGCTGTGGCTCATTATCAGTGATTTGAGTAATGGATTCCGATTCAAAAATTTCCTTGCTACTACTACTCACCTGTTTCAACCCCGATTCTAAGAAGTATACTGCGAGGACCTCACACCCTTTTATCCTGTCTTGATCGTGTCCAACCCCGTCATTACCGTAATCAAATTCAAATTTAAATGGTTTGTCACATTTACTTATTCTGTCAAATTTGCTGATGTCATGATACCAAAATAACACATGATCTGAAATTAAATTTTCACGGTCTACATACCTATTATCTAGGCTGACCTGTATGTCATCTTGATAGATAGAACAAGAAGCCAATCCATAGTTGGATGGTCCCTTAGAAAGAATGACACAATAAATGAAACCGCACAAGTGAGATATTGAAAGATAAGGAATAGTTACTGAACTCTCTTCTATATGAAACCCACACTCGTCCATGACATGGTCTCCTGGGAAGAAGAAATAGTCACCCAAAAATGCTTCGTCATTGACATGTTCTTGAAAGTAGGGCATGAGGTTCTGTAACATGTGTTGTAACACTAGCTGTTGAGTGAAGTCTGTCTCTAGAGAAGTGCAGTTACAGGCACTCATCTCATACAGGGATGGCGGAAGCTCCGGTAGAGTCACGAGTTTCCTGCAATCATCTAACCAAAGCCTTTTAAGCATTGAAAGGTTTTTGATGTTTGCAGGCAAGCTCTCGACATTAGTTCCACTTAGATCTAACACTTCTAAAGATAATAAATAATCAATTGATGGCAAAGCACACATAGCAATGTGAGATAAGTCAAACCACGTCATTTCCTCTGATGTCAATGAGAATTCCGTGAAAGATGAACAACCATTGAGTCTTAGTACACTAAGAGATTTTGAATGAACATTAAGGCTTTCAATCTTTTTGCAGCCACTTAAATACAAATGTGTAAGCTTGGGGATGGATAACATTGATGATGACAATGCACTTATAGCAGTGTGAGATAAGTCCAATTCTATCATTTCCTCTGATATCACTGAGATTTCCTTGAGAGATGAACAACCTTTGAGTCTTAGTACACTAAGAGATTTTGAATGAACATTAAGGCTTTCAATCTTTTTGCAGCCACTTAAATACAAATGTGTAAGCTTGGGGAGGGATAACATTGATGATGTTAATGCACATATAGCAGTGTAGGATAAGTCCAATTTTGTCATTTCCTCTGATATCACTGAGAATTCTTTCAGAGATGAACAACCATTGAGTCTCAATTCAGTGAGAGATTTTAAATGAACTTCAAGGCTTTCAATCTCTTTACAGCCATCTAAATTCAAATGTGTAAGCATGGGGAGACATAACATTGATGACGATAATGCACATATAGCTGTGTTAGATAAGTCCAATTTTGTCATTTCCTTTGATGCCACTGAGAACTCCTTGAGAGATGAACAACCATGAAGATCAATTTTGCAAAGAGATTTTGAATGAACATGGAGTTGGCACAAGCTTTTACATCTAAAAAGAGAAACTTTTTCAAGTTTTTCTGCCTTAGATAAGTCTGGGATCTCAATCAGGTCTTGGGAGTACGAAAGGTCAATTGTCTTTAAATTCACAAGATTCTGCAACAAGAAAGATACATTGCATTGTTCAGAAATTATTAAATTCATAATCACAAGCTTTAACTAAAAGAAAAACCTAAGCCAAATGTAGTATGTACAGCAACATTCATACCTGAACCCCACCCCAAAGCTTTTTAAGGTTGCTAGATTGCATGCAAAGCTCTACAAACTGTTCAGCAACAAAGCTAGACGGCAAAGACTCAAAACAATATTTTGCCCACTCAAGGTACCTCAATTTATCAAGACCATTAGGAAGGTACACATTGAGTCTGTTTTTATTTCCCCTGAACCCTTCACGGATTTGAAGAAATCTCAGGTTAGTCATCTTTGTAAGGGAATCGGAGCTCAAATGTAGATCCCCAGTTAATTTAGACAAATCAAAACTTATGCCTTCAACAACATCAGTTCCCTAACAAACAAAAATTAGAATAATAATTAGCAAAGGCTATCATGCTAGCTACATTCTAAAAAGATACATCTATTATCAAATAGAAATAATTGCATCTTCCACTTACCCTGTTATTTTTCAATACATCGAGCACTTCCTCATGTTTCCACAATCGACTTCGTTTTCCAGGGTCTTTGATAGATTCTTGATGAACAATCTCCCAACCCATTTCCTGTATCAAGTCATGCATTTCTATTTGATTGTGATATGAAATTGTTATGAGAGCTTTATCTAAAAGGACTTCTATCCCAGATGTTGGAAAGAAATCAAAAGCTTCCAGTAGTCCTGTTACCCAATCTCTTTTTTTCCCTTTGAAGAAACATGCAATGTCTAAAAATATGTCCTTTTCAGAATGATCTAAGCTATCATAACTTAATTTTAATACATTAAGAATTTGCATATTTGGAATCGTTTGGAGTTTTCTCAATTCACATTCCCATGCCTCTTTACTTCTTTTACGAAGACTTGCACCCAAAACTTTTAAAGCCAAAGGAATACTTTTGCAATAGGAAATTACTCTTCTTGATAGATCTTCATATCCATCTTGAGGTTGTTTTTCTCCAAAAACAGTCAAACAAAAAAGCTGAAGAGAGTGATGAGAGGTCAATTCCTTGACCTGATATATTTCATCATTTGGGCCAAGTATTTGCTTATTTCTAGTTGTAACAATGACTCTACTTCCTGGTCCCAAGAAATCATATTCTAGGATTAGTTTCTCTAACTGCTCCAAGGTAGCGACATCATCCAGGACAATGAAAACTTTTTTATGTTGAAGCCTACTCATGTCAAAATTATCAAACACATGATTTTTTTTCTCTAACAACTTAGAAAAAAGTTCATCACGTAAAGCTTCAAGCTTGTCTGATTTTTCCCTTACATTTGCGAGAAAGCAACGACCTTCAAACTCATACGACAGTTTGTCATATAAAGCAGTAGCAAGGGTGGTCTTACCTATGCCACCCATACCCCATATTCCAAGAATTTTCACTTCACTTGACCCAATTTTTAGTAATGATTCAATCTGTTCATAATTTTCCTCAATTCCAACCAGTCCTTTACGCTGGGTAGGGTATCTAGGAGCCAACTTTTGCAAAACATCTTCAACAGTGTCCTTAAGAAATTCAGATTCAGTCCTAGCATATGAAAAAGGCAACGAAGAAATAAATGATGTGTTATAAGTTAAACAAATTCAAAAAAAAAATAAAAAAATACAGAACTATACAAATGATTATACATAATCTATGATCAATATCTATAGTAAAGGAAGAAACAAAAACATATATTTGGGGAATAAAAATCCAATGATTTGGAGAAGATAATCAATGCCTCTGTTTTTTTCTTTGCAATGAACTTCTTAAGCAAACTTGCATGAAAGGTGTTGCCAATGCCACCCATTCCCATATTCCAAGGGTTCTAACTTCACTTGGCCCAATTTTTATTAACGATTCAATCTGTTTATAATGTTCCTCAATTCCAACCGGTCCTTTATGTTGGTTTCGATATCTAGGAGGCAATTTTCCCAAAATATCTCCAACAATGTCATCAAGTAATTCAGGATCAGTTCTAACATATGCAAAGGGAAACAAAAAATAAATGATGACTCATATATCTAACAAATTCAAAAAAAAAAAAAAAAAGAACTATACAAATGATTATACATATTCTAGGATCAATATGGTAGAGTAGAAGAGAGAAACAAAAGAATATAATTGGGGAATGAAAATCCAAAGACTTAGGGCTTGTTTGATTACCTTCTTAAAAATAGTTTTTAAGTTTTCTAAAATTAAAAAACTTGTTTGTTGTTTGATTAAAAACCTGGTTAGATTGGCAGACAAGCCACTCTGCGAACAATGATTATCAATGACACACAACCATAAATCTGATAAAAATCAACAAAACCGTGGGCTGGATCGGCGGGAAGAAGCGGAGAAGCATGCGGGAACAATTATTCCTTCTTTAAGTCCCTGCTTCTGCGCATGTATGTTAGAAGTATGAAAATTAGAAAACATCATTAAGCTGATTCTGTATTTTCCTTTTTTAAAACACTTTGTTTTGAAAATGATTTTTAAAATTTGATAAATTGGATGAGAAATTAACTAGTGAGTAGCATAAAATTGTTTTAAAAAACAGTTTTTAAAACCAAAAAAAGAAAAGGGAATCAAACAAGCCCATAGATAAGATAATCAATGCCACTGTTTTCTCTGTGAAACGAACTTACTAAGCAAACTAACACAAAAGGAATTAAACTACAAATGTGTGCTCAATTTAGAATCAAATTTGGCCAACTCAATTTAAAACATTACATTGTTTTTCTTATTTTTTCTTTCTGAAAATTTAATCACTCTCAATTCATTTTATTTACCTATAAGTACGAGAGTCCCACCCAGCTAAATTGGCTACTTCAGTGAGAGCAGCTTTCCATTTGTTGCACCTGGCTTCTCCCTCATGTTTTGCAAAGGCTTTCTTGTAGCTCCCAGTCTGCTTCCTCACATGGGATGGATCGATGTTATAGAACAGCGGTATCACAATCTGTCCTTTCTCTTTCTTGCATTCCAGAATCTTGGTAAGTTCAGCCAAGCACCATTTTGAGGAAGCATAGTTCTTTGAGAGGATGACAACAGATACATGAGAATCTTCGATGGCTTTGATGAGTGCTGGAGAGATTTCATCTCCCTTATCAAGCTGGCCATCTATGTAGGTTTCAACTTTCTTTTGCTTCAAAGCTTCATAGAGATGGCTTGTGAAGTTCATGCGGGTGTCCTCACCTCGAAAGCTTAGAAAAACATCATATTTTTTAGTAGACACCATAGAATAAGAGTCAGAGGAAGAAACAACAGCACTGAACATTTGCTGCTCAGCCATTATGAATCCCCGTGCTGCACCTGCAACGATCAGAACACTACATATGAAGTAATGAAAACACTTTAACGTTTCAAGACATTCTTGACACTTGTCCTTACTATTATACATTGAAATTTATAAATTGGTCTAATATGAGATCAAACAGTTCAAAATTATTACGCTTTCTCACATACAAAAGAATAGATAAACAACGCTTACCAAATTGCAAGTGTGATTTGAGGTGTTTTGTTATCCTTGGAAGTTTCTTTTACATTGATTAGTGGCTTGCTTTTGACTTGGACAAGCTGATAGTCCATTCAAACATAAAACGAGCTTAGTAAACAAGTAAATATAAAAAACCTAGTAACATCACATGAATTAATAATGAATCTAAACATCCGATTAAGTGAATAGCAATGCAATTAGAAACCTAAGTCCTAAAATTTAGATTCAGATTAATATTTCTTTGACATTTATTAATTAAACAACTGATTGACGAACATCTGTGACTGAAAATTATTCAGTATGTTCAAAACACTGTGGCTCCTCAAAAGACGAATTGTTTAGGAAATACTCTCAACTTTAAATACAAATGGGAATCGATTAACAGAGAATTTAACATGATACTGAAAGTTCAATCTTTTACCTTTCAGCTTCTTTATAGGTCAAGTGGTGCTTGATTTTCAGCTGTATAACCTGGTTATGCCCCTGAAAGCAATGACTGCTAAAACAAAGGAAACACCTGGAATTTGATCCAATTTGTAATAAAGCTTATATTGATTGGCATTGAAATAAAACCTGAAATCTGTGTTATAACCAATGTGTGTTTACTTTCTATTAAAACAAACAAGGATGAAGTCCAACATGCATGGTTCAACTTCTTCTATTAACAGTAGGAGCTGTTACGACATTACTTTAGCCTTAAAAAAACTAGACCCTAAGAAAAGCATTGACATCAAATGGAAATGAACTTAAATCAGCAAACCACATCTTCAGAACAGAATAGACAGTCATGCAGATGGCAGCGAGCAATAAATCAAGGCATTTGCTTAGTTTGTACTTTCTAACCATTTAAAACATGCTTAACACTTCAATAGATTTAAAAAATAAACCAATATATCAGCTACAATTTGCAAATCTTATCAGATAAATCAATGCAGATCTACCTTAAATTTAAAGAAAATTGTAGATGACTGATTTGAACAACAATTAGAAGAAGCTCATCCCGTTAGAACTATTATGAGCTTAACAAAAGACTGGCAACATCCAAAGCGAACTTGGCCAACAATACAAAGAATACAGCTGAATTGCTTAAAGCACTTTAATGAAAGTTCATGCTGTCTCACCAAATACTCTTAAAAAAAAAGTTATTTTTCATTTTAGACACCACAGAACCACTCATGTTTTGAAGTCCATAATATATTTTGTCAGGCAGCATTCACATTAATTCTTAACTCATTCTCTCCCCGCTAAAACATGGAAAAACAAGAAGAGATAAATTAGCAATATTATTTCATCTTCTATTATTTCTATTCAGAGGTAAAATTGAAAATGGAGAAAAAGACTGTACCACAAACGCAATCCAACTTCTTAAAACAGAGAAGAATACACAAATACTTCACTTCAACACAAGAGCTTCTTCCGAGTAGCAGAGAATAACTAGACAACAATTGTATAGCGCATATAAATATTGAGATCAAAATGTTTAAACTCTTTCTCAAGCATGAAAGAAGAATTAGACAACAGATGTAAAAATACAAGTGTCTATTGGTGGTATCAATGTCATGTATGTTTCTGAGAAGTTTTATATGCTATGATGCAGACTCTAGTATATTTAGAATTTCACGCGCTTTCTTATTTTGTATGTGTAGAAACTCTACGAGTATGAAGAAGAACTTAATAAGACCTTTTAAGACAGTTTTTCTTTTTCTTTTTTTTCCAATTCTTTTTATGGAGCAACTACATAAGCCAATCCAAACCATTCTCGATCGAGTTAGTTTGGTTCAAATTGCAAACCAAAAATCATCACACTAATTTCTGAAAAATATATTTTTTAATTTTTTTGAAATGTTAATATTTTGTTACCAACTTGAGCATTTTCCCTTTTTTTTTGTCATAATAGAACAAGTTGTGAATCTTATGATTTGGGTAATCTGTAAATGAGATTAAATAATTTTAGTTCTATTTGTGAATGTTAGTTATATAAATAAAAATTAAACCTAATCTATTAACCCACATGAAATACTCGGTTACACTGAGAGGACGACTTTTGAGTTTTCCCAAGTCTTTGTTAAATATTTTATTTGCAAGTTGAAGTGGTTTTTTTTTTCCCCTTCCGTTTTTGTCATATTAGAGCAAGTTGGGAATCCTGGGATTGGCTAATCTGAAAATGAGATTAAACAAATTTAGATCTATTTCTTTAATGTTAGGTGTACCAGTAAAAATTAAACCTGCTTGTCATATTATAATTGTTTCGTAGATTTCATTTTGATTGTTCATTTATTTACATATTTTTAGGCTTATCTTCTTACTGTGTGCATCTGAGCTCTACAACAACTAAAATATTTTATTAGACAAATATAAATCCTTGAATATGTGACTTTTGAAAATTTTTAAATGCGTGTGAATCTGCTACACTAATCTTATTGACAACAACAACAAAAAAAAAATGCTAACCCACATGCAATACCGAGTCCAGCGGCCTATATATATATATATAGTTGTAAACAAAAAAGCAGGTGGGACCATGTCAGGTTAACATTTTTTTAATTATTTTATTTTAGCCCTATCGGAACAAGTTGTGAATGTGATGATTTAGCTAAGGACAAACAGCTAAGTTTCGTTCTTTAGCTAATTTACAAAGAGAAATTCTAGCAACACATTTTTAACTATTCTTTATTATTGACTGAAATTTATAGAAAATTATAAAATTTGTTTTGGTCTTACTTATTTAATGAGCCTCATTTATGATTTTATAATTTCTAATACATTTTAACCAATAATAGAAAGTGTGTTACTAATACTCCTCATTTATAAATGAAATTACTCTCTTTCTCTATTTACACACACACACACACATACCCCTAAAAGATAACATCAAGTATCAAACTTCATAAATGTATATTTTTAATAATTTTTTAAATGCTGAATTTTATTAATATAACTATTATATTGAAATTTTTCATGAAGAAAATTAAAGATGCATTTAGATAAATAACTTAATTTAATACTTATTGAATATGTTGTTAAGATAAAGGACGATCTTATGACCCTTATTTTATTTTGATAAGAACAAATAGTCTAACGCTTAATCATCTGATAACACGCTTTTAGTGTATACTTTCTCAATCATCTATCCACGAGTGTATCTTAAAAATAAAATATGTTATGCTGACTAACCCTGACAAATGATGTATTTCAAAATCTATTGGATTATTTGTTTATTCAGTATATTTGTTACACGAGAACATCTCTCGATCTGGAATTCGTGTACTTACTTCCTTGAAAAAGAAGACGTGTACGTATGAGTCATTAAAAAGGTATAGCTTTATGCTAAAAAGAAGGAACTATAGTACATGTGTCAGTACTGAAAGTGAAAATATGTCCACTGCAACTAGATTTAGTACGAGAAAGGCTAGATAAGCATACTGCTTTATCTTATTAGTGGGACTGGTTGGTGAAAAACATTAAATGCGGCATTTAATGCTCCAATATCTATTTTCTTCTTTTTACAACATCAGACGAAGGATATCTTCAAAAGCACTCACAACGGATATTTTTGGGAAAACACTATAAATAGAAGAGAAGATCATTGTCAAAGTTGACTGAACTCTTGGCAATTTCTTTTTACTCTTATTTTGTAAACTTGAATAAATCCTTCTTGTAACAAATTCTTAAGCTTCATTGTATATCCGTCTATTAAGATGCTAGTCTAGTGTGATAGCTTACCCTTCATTTCTCTGTGAAATTGGTGGAAGCTTAAAGAGGCTTTGTATCAAAGAATACTTGAGTTTTTACTGGGAGAGGCACGTGAAAGACTACTTGGCTTAAGCTTGAAGAGATTTAGATAAAAAAATAATTGTAACTTTTTAAGTTATAGTGGGACTTGATAATATACCAAGAATTGGATATAGTCTCTGAGATGAAACAAACCAGTATAAATTTCAGTGTTTCTCTCTTTCACATCTTCTATTTGTTTTCATAAATCTCTTTTAAAAATATTTATAGTTTATCCTTCAGATGAAACATATCTTTGAAAAAGGTTTTGCAATTTTTCTTATTACACAATTTAACCCCCCCTTCTTGTATTGTTCCTGTGGTTTACATCTGTTCTCGTCACATGCGAGTTATTTTTTTATTTTTTTTTGAAGCTTGACTTTGAACCTTATTAAAATGAGTTAAAAAGAATTTTTAAAAAAGTTGTAAGTTATATTTATAAGTTCGAATAAGTTTTTCCAAACACTTCTTAATTATGCAAAATTTTGTATAATTTAAAAACTGGTTGATATTTTGATTAAATGAGTTTATTTTAATGTATTATGAATTATGATATTTAAAATATAAGTAAATTTTTACTACTAAATTAAAGTACACATTTACAATTATTTAAAATTATATATATATATATATATATATATATATATAATCATTAAAATAATATTATGTAATTCATTGGTTAGACTGACGAAATTTAATATGTTATTGAAAATATAAATTGACTAAGTTAGACATTAATGTCAATTAGATATTAGATATATATTTGCGCATTTAACGGTAACTTAATTTTTTTCTCTTTAATATTATAATTATTAACCTGACTTAAGATGCATGTGAGTTAAAACCCCATTCTATTAATATATAATATAGATTTGGGATAAATTCATGTGTAACCTATCCGATTCTAAAGACACAGCCCACGTGTTGCACAAATGTCAAAATTGAAGAAACCATATGGTTTTAAACATATAAAAAGTCATTTATTAATTTTGTTCTTTTAACATATTACTAATGTTTTGTTAAAGTATAAGATAATCAGTAATGAGATATAGAGTATCATAATAATCTTATATAAGTATCACTATCGTGATATTATTATGTTTTTACAAAATAATATTACAAACTTTTAATTAAATAAAAACTTCATGAAATTTCTTTAATTTTTGTTATTATGCTTAAGTGTCATTTGACATTATACGCATAAGAAAAAATTGTCTTAATTATAATTTGGTCTTTTTAGTTCAAATTATCTGTAAGTTTAGTCTTCTAAGTGTTATCTGAGTCAATTAAGTTTTCTATTTTAAATTGAAGTAATTGAATTAGTTAAATTGTTTTGACTTCTCTTCTACTCAACTTATCAACCAAAACATCTCCTCCAAACTAAAAAATCTCAAAATCTCCCAATCTTAATAAAATGCTTCCAAATTTTATTAAGTTTTCACTATATAAATTTTTACTCTCAACTTTTAAAATTATTCCATATTCCAAAGGCATTATAAATACCCACATATTTGGATAAAATGGGTTTTAGGTAGAAAAAAAGTAGAAAAATGGGTTAAAATTACTGAATTTTAAAAATAGAGAAATTTAATGACGAAAATAGACCAAATTTAATTTATCAAAACACTAGTGCAAAAAAAGGCTTTTTGTATTGACTATTTATTACTTTCTAAATAGCTTCTAGTAGTATGTAGAATTAAATGATATAGTGACCAAAAATTGGTCTCGAAATAAATAATAAATTTTTTAAGACTCATTAACGATTTTGATATCAACTTTATTCAGTTTTTAAATCAGCCTCTAAATCTGCCTCTAATGACCAAATGTTTTCAGTCTCTGAATCGGTCTTTATAAGAACTATTCAATTTATATGTACACCAAAAAAAAAAAATTCAATTTATATATATTCTCATTTGCTTATAAAAATAAAATAAAATATTTGTTTCTCACTGCCAGTGGTATTGGCTCCGTGTAATTTAGCAAGCTAAGTGATCTTGTAAACACTGCTTTGCATTATGTGTACAAGTGTAGAATTAGCGACTAAATTGCTAATTCGCTTATAATTAAAATCGGCTAAATTTTTATTTTGACAACTCCGTAGAAATATTATTTTTTTGTCTCTTTCAGGTTCTATATTTTCAAATGTTGGTAGAGATGGAGAACAAGCTTTCGTATGTGTATAAACTTTATGAGTATGAAGCAGAACTTAATAAGGCCGTTAAGACAGTTTCTTTTTTTCAATTCTTTTAATGGGCCAAACTACATAAGCCAATCTAACAAATTCTTGATCAAGTTAGTTTGGTTCAAATTGTAAACTAAAAATCACCACGTTAGTTTCTGAGAATATAATTTATTTTTTTTGAAATATTAATATTTTCTTAGCAAGTTGAGCTTATTTCCTTCTTGTTTTTGTCACTATAGAACAAGGTGTGAATCTTGTGATTTGGCTAATCTGTAAATGAGATTAAATAATTTTAGTTCTATTTGTCTATGTTAGTTGCATCAATAAAAATTAAACCTAAAGGATATTGCATTCATGTTATTGTTTGCTTCAATAACCTTAGCTAAAAAAAGACAAGTCGAATGTCTCTAATGCAGTAGTGCTCCTGCTTCTATACACATAAATCACATAACACAATGAGACCAAAAGAAAGGATATTAATATAATGGTTGGAAAGGGTCTTATGAACCACTCTGGAATCACAAATATAAAAAATACAAAACAAAAGATAGAACGACATTTGCAGAAAGCATTGAAAGGGTTTTCTGTTAGATGATTTCTTCGTCCAAGACACACACATATTTGTTAACAGAAACAGAAAGAGATTAGACCAATAACCTTCTTCTAGGTTCTAAGATAAATTGATTGCACAAATGAAAAATAATACAACCAATGAGAATCAATGGTAAAGCTATTCTTTGCAATCAATGTGATGCAGACAATATTGTCTGCTTGAGGGAAATGGACTCTTGAGCCACCTCCTTGGAAACAGAAATCAAAGTTTAGCATATGTGATAAATTTATCACGTTGAGGAATAATGGTCCCTGATATTTAACAATTAGTTTAGGGTAGACAATGTTGTAATGTGTAAGCAAGTAGCCATGCAGATATGAAACCAGTTACAGATCAAAATCCACCTTTCATCAATCACTTTCTTTTTCAATGGAGATAGTGGATTACAATCGACAAGTGAGAGAAAGAGTATAACTATTTTTTTAAAGGTTTCCTTAAATAATCGACGCTGATCGCAGTATTTATGATCGTAATAGCAAATTATTAAAGGATTGGTAAATTTAATGGGTGTAGAAGATATGTTTTCAAATAATACAATTTAAAAATGACCTAGGGTCCTAAGAAGACCCGAGGAAAAGCCAAAATCTGAGACTTCGAATATTCTACTGTCTTGTAACCTTCCACAGAATTCGCAGGAAGCCCCAATAGCCTATCCTGTTTCTAGCTTGAGGATGTAAAAGTCGTTCTTGTCCGATGGTAATTGGATCATGAGACTAGTGAATTGGCATTTAACTTGCTAGGACCTTATACTAAGAGTCTAAGACTCAAGTAGAAGTGAGTCAAGATATCAACCAAGAAGATCTGGATGTAATTAAATGAATCGGAAGGGGAGGAAGAAGCTGACTGCCCCGGTGTTATGTTTGCAGCATATTGTCATTTTCTTAAAGAGGTCTTGATGGAAATAAACAAGTTCTATTCACAACATACTATCTGTATACCAGCCCCCTAAAAACAGAAAACAGAAATGATTATTTTGTTTGCTTTATCTTTCTCCATTTCTTAATCAAATAATAGGAATAATGATACATAATATCATGGCGAGTAAATGTCCCTCCCCCAAAGCTTTTGTCTAATTTCAATAGTAAAAGTCTTGAGACTAAGCAATAGGATAAGTATGACGAAATTGAAGTTCCATGAAGATAGAAGAACTTGAGACTAGGCAATAGGATAAATATGACGAAAATGAAGTTCCATGAAGATAAAGTGCGTGTATGAATGCTTATGAGTCAGAGATCTGCTTGGTCAGGATTATTGCTCAATGAATAACCAAAAGCCGAAAGCTGACCAGCCATATATTCACTTTCACTCTGCTTAAGCTGACATCGTAGTTGCAATCATAATCGAAATTAATTAAGATGTGAATGATGATAGGATGAGTAGCACTTGCCTGGATATGAAAGCATTCAAAGGTCTTTATGTAGAGTCTTTGGGAACAGCAACAAAACAAAGAATTAGAAAAAAGATTGAAGATGAAAAAGAATGTGAGATGTAACTCTCGATCAGTTACAACTGCAATATGTATCCTCTCTTCTCCTCCCACATGCATAAATTAAACTATGAAACAGTTGAAAGACAAAAGATGAAATTAAGTAGATGGGGACCTGACAACTTGAACCGAATAACCCTGGAAACAACTAACTCGGAGTGCACAGTTGTACTTCTCAAACTTCTGGTCAAAAGAGTGGTTCTTGTTGATGTGTTTGTTGCCACTAAGATCCTTACCACCGCTGCAATGCAGAGTGAATAAAACAGGAGTAGGGATTGAGTGGGAATGGAGAAAGTGTTGTACCTTCCAGTGTAGAGAAACCATTATCCATGATCCTTGTCGACATAACCACTAGAAAAGAACAGATTGTGCACCACAATCTAACTGCCCAGCAATGCCACCGATATGGACAAAGTGAGCACCCCATTGCCAGCATTCCAGCCAGTCTCCAATTTTCACTGAACAGCAGACTCTGATTCTGCACAGGATCATTCTCTGTCATTATTGGACCAAAATGATCGATAGGCACTGTCACGAAATTTTTTTCGCTTGCCGCATTTGCACGACCATTTTTCTGTGCATGTTTCGTAGTATATGGGTCATCAAGTCTGTCTTGATTATGCAGGAAATGATTGACGCTTTGTCCTCCTCCTCTTCCACCATTATTGTTGGATGCCTCACTCATCCGTATCGCAAATACCAATGCTGAACTGATATGAGGCTAGCTTGTCATTTTCACTGGGATGCTCTGCCGACACTTGGCACAATTTTTCTTCGCTTGCCAAACCTCTATGTGGGCAAAGTTTTCTAACTGAAGTGCTTTGAGAAATGGGTTTGTCAAGGGAAGAGAAATTGTGCCAAGTGCTGGCAGAATATCCCAGCAAAAAATGACAAGCCAGTCTCATATCAATTTAGCATTGGTATTTGCGAAACGCATGGCAAGGACATCCAGCAATAATAGTGGTAGTGGAGGAGGACAAAATGTTAATCATTTCCTGCACAATCAGGATCTACTTGATGAGCCATATACTATGGAACATGCACAGAGGAATAGTCATGCAAATGCGGCAAGCGGAAAAAATTTCATGATGGTGCCTATGGATCATTTTGTTCCAACAACAGCAGAATGACCTGTGCAGAATCAGGGTCTGGGGTTGATGAATGTTGGAGAGACGGGCCATCATACATACCCATCAAGGGTTGACCACTTTTTGGATTTCCAGCTTGGCTTTCAACTGCAACATCTGAAATTCCTTTTTCACCACTGTACATGTCAACCTATAGCTGGGATTCACATTCCATAGTCTTCATGATAATGCTACATTTCATGTTATTAGTTGATTCGGATTGCTTGGAATCATTCCCAGTGCATTGCAAATTTTCTTTGGTTCCAAAAAATTATTGGACAATATACAATCCTGTCTCTTGCTGAAATCATTATTGCGAATAGAAAATGGCAAAACATCATTGGCCCTCTTCTTTGAACAAGCACTTCAACCATCAAATGCAGTAACCTGGCCCATCAATATCTTCACCCCCAAAACTAAGAGCTGAATACTTTTTCCAATTGTGTGGAAACCCAAGCAAGAAGTGGTGACATACCTGCTAAAAGAATCAAAAGTAACCTAAACACATTGGATTAATTCAGCTAATTCTAATACTTGTGATTGACCATGTTAGTATGTGTACATAATGTGTATTCATTTGGTGCCAAGACCAAGCATTAGAATTTCTTGTTGCTAGTGAAAAACTCATATATTACAATAACGTGTATTGTCTTTTGTGAATCATCTATCTCAAAAGCTTAAGTTGTTGAGTGAAAGACATATAAATGATTTTATATTACATCTATGATAAACTCATCATACAAGACTCCACTGGGCTTGAAGCATGGATGATGCTCTAATACCATATCATGAAGCAACTATGAACAATTTCAGAAGCTTGAGCTATTATGTAAAGACACATGAATGATCTTATAAAATGTCTCCTCATGTAACTTTGACTTAAATCATGGATAATGCAAAGAATCACATACCTTGTGCTTAAATTCAACTTTTTATTAAAAAATGGTGGTAGCAAATAGCAATGATTCGATCATAATAGACCACTTGATTACAGAGGCTCTAAAATCATTTCATGAACCAACAATCCCACAAGTTAAGTTATTAAGTAAAGAGACATGATGATTTTATATTATATCCCTAACAAATTATTGCCAAGTACAATAAAACAACAAAGCAGAACAAAATTTTCAGTAATACCATTCAGAACAAAGCCCTGTTCCACAGCCCAAACTCAAAGAAGGAAGAAATAAGAGTGCCCTATGTAGAATGTAGTTAAAATTCCATAATAGAGTCCAACAACCACAATGATAGTTTTTAACATGTTCTAATGAATTTTCTTATATCTGCCTCAAGGTCTTGTACCCTCCATTTGAACAACTTTAAACATCGATGACATCTATTAATTTTCTTCCCTAGGCTAATTCTTGTCTTTTTCTCCACAATAAACACTACTATAACTATTTTGTGGGAGTTGAATACGTCGTTTCTAATCTTAGCTTCTTTTGTTTTTTGTCTATCCACCTCAGCATTCTTTTATCTCCACTGCACTTAATTTTATTTACTCCTGTTGTCACTTCTTGCGTTTTTTGCTCTTATTTTTCTAATTTTACACTGAAATGGTTTCAGTTTGAAACAAATTGGGTAAGGTGCAGCGAGGAGAAGAATATATGTTCCATACGGTACGGCTGGAGCACACAATGACTTAAGTGAGCTACTCTAATTAGAGTCCACTTGTTAAGGTAGAGAAAAATGTGTGAATTAGCGGTGGCTTATCTTGGAGGACTGATTCAATATCGTAAACAAAAAGTACAAACCTTAAAAGCAAGAAGGGAGGATGAGATAGGTGAAAGAGAATTGAAATTTGATTGAAGATTATGTAATGTACCTTGGAGGGGTTGCCATTTTGACATGAAATAGAGGCGTTGATGAAGCCACAGAAAATAATATAGTGATGCCATCTTCATTCTTCAGTGTGAGAGACATTGGCCTCTTCTGGCTCTCAATCTCTGTACCCAAAAACACTCTCTTTCTCTATCTCTCCTGCGGGTGCACAATTGCAATTACTCCATGGATAGAGAGAGAGAAGCATTCCAATACAAAATGGACAAATTAAAAGCAATAAAATAGAAAGAACTTACTACATAGAAGCAACGTTACCAATGGCTAAACCCTTGCGTTGCTTCATAAGCCACCATTTGTGCAAGAAAATCTACAAAAGAATATATCCGTTAATCAGTGGGTGAAGAAGAAGAAACGTTTAATACATATTAATATACTTATCAGTCAATCTATTGCTCTTTTTAACACGTGTCATCTCTCCCAAACCAAAAAATTTCCACCCATTCACCTGTTGAGACACGCACTAGGCAGCCTGAGGATGGTAATTAAGTATCCATTATCCAATTTCCAAGCGTCAATGAAAGTGCACTTCCAGCGAATTACGAATCATCAAAACATGAACACGTGTCGTGCACCATAAACAATAATTTATGATATATTTTATTTCAAAATATTAATTATTTTATAAAATTAAGAAAAATTTAATTATTTTTAATATTATTCTTATTTATTAATATCTAACATAAATATTTCAATAAATTTATAATTTCATTTTAACTTTTTATTAAAGTAATTGTATAAAAAATGTTTTAACTGTAATTAATTTTTTTATAAAAATGTCTATTACATTATAAAAATAAATAAATAATATAAAGTTAAAGAAATATAAAAATTTATTTCTAACCATTAATATTTTTCGAATTTTATCAAAGTGATTGATTATAATATAATTGAATTATAATATCAAACAAAATTTATTTCTAGCATTATATATTTAAATTTTAGAGTGAAAATTTAAAATAAAAGAGCTTAAGTTATAAAAAAAAATTATACTATCAACCAAACTTGTCATATATAACAATTTCTTATTAGATGACAATATAAAAATAAAATTTTTTATACAATCAGTATATCCTAATTAAATTTATATTCCTTATATAAATTAAAAATATAATAACAAGCTTGATCCACTAAACATATAGAAATAATAATTTATTTTTCAACTTTTCTTAAAAATTAAAAAATTATTTTTCTAAAATAAATTAAAAGAAACATATATTAAGATTACTTGTAATATAAAAAAATAAAAAAATTTATATTTAAAACATTTTTTAATAAAGACATTTGTTAACAGTGATGGTTCTATTTTGTGTTATGAAGCTAAAGTATCAAATCGAGAATATGTTATGATTTTATATATAAAATTTATTTGTATATAAAAATAGAACAAAATTAATTAACACAAAAATTGAATTGTATAAAACTATATCCTTAATAGCATTCTACTAAAAAAATTATCAATCTCATTTTTAAATCACGTTATATATTTATCTAGATTATTATATATGTATATTAAC
Organism: Spatholobus suberectus; assembly: GCA_004329165.1. Lineage (NCBI taxonomy): Eukaryota > Viridiplantae > Streptophyta > Magnoliopsida > Fabales > Fabaceae > Spatholobus > Spatholobus suberectus. The sequence continues at coordinate 27,660,354 of CM014737.1, read as the reverse complement.
TTTTAGATAAATAATATATTCATAAATATATAATATAATATGTAGATATTTAATTAAATTATAAATAGCATATCATATATTAAAATAAAATAGTAAAATGAAATTTTATAAATTTATTACTTTATGAGATTGTTAAAGTTGCAGCTGTTAGATTAGTAAAATTTATTTTTTTATAAAAAATTATTAAAAGTGTGTCTCTACAAATTTTAACAATTAATATCAACTAATTTTATTTGATAAAAATATGCAATTTCATAATTTATTAATTAATATATAATTATATTTTATATGTTAAAATTTGTTTATTTTTATTCTTCTTGTAATTTTTATTTTTTTGAGAGTTTATAAAAGAACCATAATATATGACAGAATTTATATGGTCTAAATTAAAATTAAAAATTTAATTAGAATGCATTATTATTAGTGTATAAGTTTTTTACACTATTATTCAGTTATAATGTATATAGGTAGAAATTTAGGGCAAAGTGGAAGCAAAAATTTATTGATGGAAATATATATTTTTTAATTTGTGAAAGGTTGAATTTAATTTTATGTCCAGCTGGAGGAACCTAAACAAATTCATGACTTGTAATTTGTTCCTGAGTTTAATAGCTACTCATTATCAGTGTTGTTCTGGAGGTTATCCGGACCTACAATCTAAGTCGGCCCAACATTGCCTATCCCGGCTAGCGTAGCCTTGATTCTCTCGGCTTATTCCCCCCTGCTATCTCGAATCAGATCCACCTCTAGCCTGGCATAGCATGGGAAAAACTTAACGGCAAGGAATGCGTACAATTAGGCACCTAAACGCACGCTGCCATGTAGCACCTAACTCTAATAGAATTTTCTTCCAAAAGCACACGATATAAAAGACTCCACACCCACCAGGTACACACTCTCTCTCTCATACTTGGATCCTTACTGACTTAAGCATCAAAGTTCTTGCAGGTGCCACCATTGGAGACATTGACAACCACCATGGGAGCTCACTAGAGACGCATTCTTGTGTTCACCACACAACATTGGCATCATCTGTGGGAATCGTTTTCTGATTCTCTTCTCTCCATTTTCTTCATTTTTTGAAGATCATGATGGTTAGCGCAAGAAACCGCAAGTCTGTCATGGCACATTTGCCGCCAAAGCTTCCACCACTGTCACCTACGGATGGCAAAGCTGCTTCTGCCCCTCCTGAGGTGGCTCCTAACTCGCATGATGTTTCAGTACCCTCAGTCAACATGGCAGACCTCACTGCGCTGATACAGCAGCAAAGAGAGATGTTGAGGGAGCAGGAGAAGATCATCATTGAACTCCGAGCAGAGAGAGACAGCAAGAAGGTTACAGAGAACACTTACAACCATACTGAAAGGTCTATTGCATATGCTCTGAAGCCTGCGCTAGAGATGCATGACGCGCACATGGCCACGAAGGTGGACGATGAGGATGAATTGGTTCCGTTCAACCTCCTTTTCTCCCTGAGGATTTTGAATTTGCAAGTCCCAAAGCAGTTGCAGCAGGTGCCTTCTCTAGAACTGTATGATGGATCGTCTGATCCTAATGACCACCTCTCATTGTTTGAGTTGGCGATGTCTTACAAGGGAGCATTGGCTTCATTAATGTGTAGAGCATTTCCGCTTTCGTTGAAGGGAGTGACGCTGAAGTGGTTCCAATCTCTAGAATCGAGGTCCATTGACTTGTGGATTACTTTGAGGGAAAAGTTTAAAACTGCCTTCGTGACTAACAAGTTCAGGTCGAAGACTGAAGCCGGTCTGAGGAGAATCTGCCAGGGTGCAGATGTCCCGTTGAGGGACTATATCGGCAGATTCAACCAGGAAGCACGAGCTGCGGATAATCTACAACCTGGATTGGTTTTAATGCTAACCAAGGACAGGGTAAGGCCAGGCTTACCTTTCTTCATGTCGATAGCTAAAACACCTCTGGCTTCAATGGAGGAGTTTTTGAGGAAGGCCGAAAAGTATATCAATTATGAAAATGTGCTGGAGGCCAAAAAAGTGAAGACGACCGAGATTGAGTTGCAGAAAAAGAACCTGCAGGTTAAGGCCGCCAAACTACCGCGTCATGAGGACCGGGGTCTATACAAAAGAGGTTTGAGGTTTGAAGAATACACGTCGCTAAACACCCCCAGAGGAAGAATTTTGAATGAGGTACTCAACGTGGAGTTTGTGGAGGAAGGAATAAAACCGCTGAGGCCAGTGAAAAATAGAGAAGGAGGGGATTAATCCAAATACTGCCGATATCATAGGGCGACCAGTCATGATACCAATGAATGCTTTCAATTAAAGGATGCGATCGAAATGCTGATCAGGCATGGAAGACTAGACCGCTTTGTTAAGCAGAACGGGGGTCGTAATGACAGAGGACAATGCCCTTTACCACCTCGGAGAGAGAGATCCAAGAGCTCAAGGAGGGGACGCTTCCAAACTTAGAGAGATAGATCACCACACTGATATAGTCCTGCGAGAAGCCACTCATCACCACAGCCATCGCAAGACAATGTCAAAATACATGTTGTACATCACCAGTCTCAAAGAAGGTCGTCTTCTCGATGGCCCACACGATCTCCCGCCTGTTCTCTGGCACGGAGTCACGAGATCATATACGTTATTGCAAGCGGATTCTCAGGCAGAGGCCCCTCAAACAACGTAAGAAAAAGGCATTCTAGAAAGGTAATGGCAACTTCTTAAGGGGTTTGTACTGGTGATAACCCCACGAAAAAGAGGGCTCTGCCCTTTACCTTTGATGAGTCAGATTACACCAACATTATACCGAATCATGATGATCCTCTAGTGGTGATGCTTTGATGATGAACAAGGAGGTCCATAGGCTATTGGTGGATATCGGCAGCTCGACAGATGTTATGTTCTACGAGCTTTTTCAAAAGTTGAAGATACCAAAGTCTGAGCTAATGCAGTATAACGAGGACCTGATAGGATTCTCCGGGTATCACATAACACCAGTAGGGTACATAAAGCTTCACGTGACTTTTGGAAAGCCACCATGCACAAAAACCGTTTCCACATGGTTCATTATTGTAGATGCAAAGTCCTCATATAACGCTATTCTGGGCAGACTGACATTGAACGCATTAGGGGCCGTTATCTTGGTCTCACATCTGGCTATGAAGTTCATCGGCAATAACACGAAAGTAGTCACCCTTCGAGATGACCAGAGGAAAGCAAAGGAATCCTATAAGGAATCCCTTAAAGTCAGACGTAACCCTGCATGGGTTACAAGCCCAATCCTGGAGAAGGCGAAGTACTCTTGTTAGACTGCCAAGATGAGATCAAAAGAGATACCTGGATACCCCGTCCAAAGCCAGAAGGAGAGTGTATCCTAGTTCAGATTGGGATAGAAAAGGATCAGGTCATGAAGATTGGAGCCAACCTAGATGAAAAGATGAAGGAGGACCTTTCAACACTTATGAGGGATAATGCCAGCTTATTTGCATGGAAGCCAGCGGATATGCCTAAGATAAACCCCAACCTCTTCTGCCATCAGTTAAAGGTTGACCCCTCCGTGAAGCTGGTTTGTCAGAGGAGGAGGAAAATGGCCCCTGAGTGCCTACAGGAGATTGATAGACAGGTGGATGAGCTATTAAAAGTCAGGTTTATTCGAGAGGTCAAATATACCACCTGGCTAGCCAATGTAGTGCTTGTAAAGAAGCAAAACGAGAAGTGGAGAATGTGCATTGACTATACCGACTTAAACAAGCACTGCCCAAAGGACTCTTACCCTCTGCTTGACATTGATAAGCTGGTGGATGGTTCATCCGAGTTTCGCTATTTGTCTTTCATGGATGCCTATTCCAGGTATAACCAGATCCCACTATACCCCGTCGATCAGGAGAAGACCACTTTTATGACGGAGAAGGCCAACTACTATTATAAAGTGATGTGAAAAGGTTGAAAAATGTCAGAGCTACATATCAAAGAATGATGAATAAAGTGTTTGAGGCATAGATAGGGCAGAACCTAGAGGTATATGTTGAGGACATGATCGTAAAAAGTGCCACCACTTCAGTACACCTCTAGGACTTGCAGGAAACTTTCGCCCAGTTAGAAAAATTCAACATAAGGCTAAACCACAACAAGTGTGCATTTGGTGTCTCGGCAGGAAAGTTTTTGGGGTATATGCTTTCTAAGAGGGGAATCAAGTTGAACCCAGAGAAGTGCTGTGCTATTTTAAAAATGAAGAGCCCTCACAGCGTGAAGAAGTTCTAGAAGTTGACGAGGCGCCTTACCACGTTAACGAGATTCATAGCCAAGTCGGTGCAGAATGCTCTCCTTTTTTTCCAACTTTTAAGGAAGGGGAAACCTTTTGAATGGACAAATGACTATGAAGTTACGTTCATCAAGTTGAAAGAAACCCTGTCCTCTCCCTTTTTACTCATTAAACCCAAGGCAAGTGAAGTGTTGTACCTATACTTAGCTGTTGCCGATGAAGCCGTGAGTGCCACACTAATACGGGAGACAGTAGAAGGCCAAAAGCTAATCTATTTTGTAAGCAAAGCTCTACAAGGAGCTGAACTGAGATACCTGAAGATGGAGAAGATTGTATTCGCCCTGGTGATGGCGATTAGAAGGTTGCGGCCGTACTTTCAATCGCACCAGATTATTGTAAGAACAAATCAGCTAATCCAACACATCCTACACAGGCCCGAGCTAGCGGGAAGGATGACAACTTGGGCCATTGAATTATCAAAATATTGGATTCAATATGAGCCAAGGCAAGCATTGAAAGCCCAAGCATTAGCCAACTTCATAACAGAATTGACTCCAACAGAGTCTCCATCCAGAGATTTGATGTGGACCTTTTTTGTAGATGGGTCATCCAATGAAAAGGGCAGCGAGGCTAGCATATTATTAGAATCTGTGGATGGCGTGGCGTTAGAACAATTGTTGACTTTCACGTTTCCCACCTCCGATAACCAGGCCGAGTATGAAGCATGTATAGCCGGTCTCATTATGGCAGCCGACATTGGCGTTGTGTCGTTGCGCGTTTGTAGTGATTCCCAGTTGATAATTTTGCAGATTAAAGGATCCTATTAAGCAAAAGAGCTGATATTGCAAAAGTATCTGGCGAAAGTTACGACTCTCATGACAAAGTTTAATAATATAGACTTTATCTATATTCCCCAAGAAAAGAATGTCAGGGCGGATATTTTGTCCAAGTTGGCTAGCATTAAATCTTCCGACAATAACAAGATGGTCATCCAACAGAGAATGCATAAGCCCAATCTCGTGTTGGCGATAGAGTCAGAGTAGAGTTGGATATCCCCTATTATGAGTTATCTGAATGAAGGTGTCATCCTGGAGGATAAAAAGAAGCAAAGAGGCTAGAGCGATTCGAGGCTCATTTTTGCATAGTGAACGATAGACTATACCAACACGGCTTCTCACAACCGTTGCTGAGATGTTTGAGAAAGCCAGAGTCTGAGTACGTGATGGCCAAGATACACGAGGGATGCTGCGGCCAACACTTGGGAAGCAAAGCTTTGGCCAATAAAATACTCAAAGCCAGCTACTACCGGCCAATGTTAGAAAGCGATGCTATGGAATTCGATAAGTGTGATAGATGCCAAAAATGTTCCGACATTCACCTGGCTCCCCTGGAAGATTTGAGCACGATTACATCCCTATGGCCTTTTATATGGTAGGGTATTTATATACTCAGTCCCTTCCCCAAAGCACTCGGTCAGGGTAAATACTTGGTGGTAGCAATCGACTATTTCACCAAATGGATCAAGGCAAAGGCACTAGCCACTATCACGGCGGGGAATGTTGAGAACTTCGTATTCCGACAAATTATTTGCAGATTTGGGATACCCGATGTCCTAGTATCTGATAACGGCACGCAATTTACAGACAAGACCTTCTAGGAGTTCTTAGCCAGGTTAAAGATCAAGCAGCATTTCACATTGGTTGAACACCCTCAAACAAACGGGCAGGCCGAAGCAGCAAACAGAGTCATCCTCAAAGGGCTCAGACGACGTTTAGATGAAGCAAAGGGATGTTGGGTTGAGCAACTACCACATGTCTTATGGACATACCGCACAACCCTCCACTCTTCCACTGGAGAGTCTCCTTTCCGCCTCACTTACAGCGTAGAGGCAATGATCCTGGCAAAGATTGGAGAGCCGACGTGGAGAGTGGCTAACCTAAGGCTAGAGGACAACGATGGACTGCTACGCTCAAAGTTAGACGTAGCGAAAGAGTGAAGGGAAGTGGCTGCCATAAGAGAAGCTGCTTTGAAAAGACAAGTCGCTATGAGATACAACAAGAAGGTGGTCCATTGCTCTTTTAAGCCCAACGATTTGGTTTTGAGATGCGCCGACACAGGGGGTAGAAATGCAAGACAAGGAAAGCTTGCCGAGAAATGGGAAAGCCCTTATCGGGTTACCTCAAAGACGGGAACATGTGCTTATATCTTGGAGACACTACCCACAATAATTATCCCACGGACATGGAATGTAGGCAACCTCAGATGATACTATAGCTAAAGGCATGATGGGTAATGCCAATTTTGATTCCCTAGCTATTTCAATTCCGTAGCATAGCTGGACAGAGTCACATACTATAATTTGTGGCTTCTTGTAATATTTTTTGCCCCACATGATTAATAAAATGAGAGTTTGCTTGCCATACAAAGTTGAGTACAGGGGTGAATGGACACAACAAATAAAGGCCATGTGAACTACCCCGTGTACATGAATTTGCTCCAGCGGGGGTAGGAAGATTGCTAAAATTGAAGACGAGGTCATGCGAACTACCCCGTATATGTGGATTCGCTCCAGCCGGAGTAGGAAGATCGCTAAAATTGAAGACGAAGCCATGAGAACTACCCCGTGTACGTGGATTCGCTCCAGCCGGGGTAGGAAGATCGCTAAAATTGAAGATGAGGCCATGCGAACTACCACGTGTAAGTGGATTCGCTCCAGCCGGAATAAGAAGATCGCTAAGATTGAGCAAAGCGTACAATAAAGCACAAAGAACGAAAGTCGACAATCTCACGTGGTCAATGAAAGCGTGGGAATAAACATATTAAAAAAGGTAAAAATTGAGAAGCGCAAGCTAACATAAGCGTTTAACAAGGCACGAAGAACAAAAGCCGACAGTCTCACGTGGTTAACAAAAGCACGGGAATAAAAACATATTAAACATAAGCCCTCAATAAGAGCACGAAAGGCAATGAATAAATGCAAGTATGATCAACGAAGACACAAAAGGCCATTCATATATATATATATATATATATATATATATATATATATATATATATATATATACAAAGCAGAGCACGTGTACTAAGTGTGTTCGACAAAAGAAACATTGAAGCAAAATTGAAACTCGTCATTGTATTGAATGTATTTACAAATGTGCAAAGTCTGAAGAGAACTTAAACAAAAATTACAAAAACAACCAGCATCCTGACCCTTCAATTCCCGGCACTAGCAGCATTTTCAAGAACACCGATGGCTCCGGGCTCAGGATCATCGCCTAAGATCGCCACCTCAGAAGAAGGTGGGATAGTCGGCGTCACCTGTGGGGTCGAGATGAAACTATCTGCAAGTTCCCTTGCAGAACCTTGTCTATTTGCTCGAGCATCTTTGACCCCGACACAATGACTCCCCCCATCAACTTCATTTTCTTTGACGTCATCCTCAACGTCGGAATCAGCCGATGGAACGGTTGGATCTAAAGGCATCATTTCATCATCGATGTTTGCATGCCAGACGTCGTCGATAACTTCGCAATCACGTCGAGCGCACACAGGATCTATGTTCCTCTGGAGAAGGAAGCGCACTTGCTCCATAGTATTTTCGAAAAAAAGCTAGACGGACTCGATCCAGCGGCGACGCATCATTTGAGTCTCTTCTTGGGAGGCCACCATGTCGGACTCTAGCTCCTGTATCTTAGCTTGCAAATTTTTAACTTCGCTTCCGAAAGATTGGAGTTGAGTAGATAAATCTGTACATTTCGTGTCCGCGGCAAACAGCTTCATGCGAAGATCCGATTTAGGTCGAGATGCCCGCCGCCTTTTAGTTTTTTCTCTCGCAAGCTCTTTTTTCAATGATTGCACCTCCTCCTCCATCTTGGCAATTCTTTTGCCAGACTCTTCCTTGGCCATGCGTACTCCCTCCTCGGCTTCTTTCAGCTGGGATATAACCCCGTCCTTTTCAGCCAAGAGGTCTAGGGGGTTCTGGCTACCAAATGCCTCCTACATTAGCACATATTACGAATAACCATGAAACATATGGCTAAAGAGGGAGGATAATCCGTCAAGGCCACTTCGAACGGCGCCCAGATCCCCCTTCATTGTATGGATGTCGCCGGCAACCCTATCGGCGAACACCGCTGATTTTCTGGCTAGAATGTGCTCGTCTGCCAGTTCCACCATTGACAAAGAAAGTCGATCATCCCGACGCCTCTTTGCAGCCGGCGCCCCCTCGGATATGTCACCGATCACGATCCTCTTCCCAACGGCAATGGCAGAAGGAACCTCGGCCCTAGTTTGAACCTCAGCCCTAGCACATTCATTGTCAATGATGCCGACTCGAGGTGCTGGGGCGGGTGGCGTAGGGATACCCCAGTCCTCGGCCTCCCTGATGACTATCCCTTTGGCCGCTGCAAAGACCAGGGGTGGAAGCGCCTGCGTCTTTTGGACCACTTTAACTTTTCCCTTGGCCCTCTTTGGTTCTTTCGTTTTGGCCGCTTTATCTTGCTAGAGGGCCAAGGCAAAACTAGTCATCTTTGACTTCACCATTATGTCTGCAAGAAAAAATAAACTTGGTGAAATTACGCACAAAATATCAAGACAAAAAAAAATAAACATGTAAAAAGTGCACATAAACACACCAAAGTTCTAGCGATATTCAACGAGAGTAGTGCCAATTAGCCATTAGCAGGGAATTCGGTGCTGAAGGTTTTTTATCAAGTCAAAGAAGTGATCCTGAGCTTGAGCCTCCTCTGGGGTCAAGTCGTCATTTCGAACTAAAAACTTGGTCGGATCCAAACGGTAATGGTCATACAGCCAATATAGAGGAAAACGAGGTTCATTGATGTTTTCCCCTGCCCCGCGAACTATGAGAAATACATCCCAACTTTCTGCGTGAAGGCGTAAAAAGAAAAACTTATCCTTATAATCTTTGTAAGATTCTTGGAACGGCTTCAGTAGAGCCCAACTTCAGACGCTCTAAAACGAGACAGAAGAAAATTTCTTGTCGTACATTTGTCGGATGGGGGAAAAATAGTACAGAAATAAGCTTCAGCTGCATACATCCCCCTCTCAGCTGCATAAGCTCTCGAATGCCATGAGAAACGCCCAGCTGTTCGGATGCAGTTGCTAGGGGGCGACCTTGAGAAAATTCAAGACAGACACTTGGAAGTCCGTAAGAAGCAACCTAACACCGAGATGCATGAAAAATGTTAGGTACATTGGCAAGAAGTCGGGGTACAAGTACCTAACTTCCGTGGCCTCAGCGTCATCCAATGGAGCCCCCATATTCTCTTTTCGGCCTTGGGAACTTATACGATTGTCATCTCCCAAGGCCACTATGTCAAAAAGGTAGCTCAGCACCACCTCGACTTAGCTTTAGGCAACCGGCCAAGACATCTAATACCGCCTTATTGAGGTATGACTGAGTCCCGGCCACCTCTTTATCCACTCACTCCACATTCAGACCCGCAGCGTCGTGGTAGGCTTCAGGAGTAGTCTCCACGTTTCGGATGGTCTTTCCCATCTCCTCGTCAAAAACACCAGAAGAAGGGTTAGAGGAAGCCAGTTGGGGTTCATATTGCGACACAAACCTGGTGCTGCTTTGCGCCGACCTCTTAACCCTGGAAGTACTACCCAGCCTAGTAGGGATCCTCATCAGGTTTGGGTATTGCACCCAAGCTTTTGCATACTTCGAAACCTCATCCGGGCCGTATGGCATCCCTATCACCTTTAAATGACTCTGACATTTCTCTACAACCTCCGAGAATATCACAATTTCCAACGATGAGGGTTGTTTCGGGTCAGCCGTTATAGAACGCTCATCGGTCCTTTTTGCGGACCTTGATCTGCCTGACCTACCCCAAGTTGCCATTCCCTCGCATGTAGTTACCAAACCAGTCGAAGAACCAACGGCACCCTCTTGGCCACGACGACCATTATGGCGCGACAGAGGCACCACCGCAAACCAGAAAAGCTAGTTAGCAGCGAATCCCCTTGGGCGGCTTCCACGACCGCCTCGAGCCAAAGATGAAGCGTCACGTCTACACAGGTCCATCTTCGACGAAACAAAACACAATATAGTATAGGAAAAAATCACAATGCAAAAGGGAACCATTTAAGGCGAAAACGAGAATGAAGAATATTACCTTAGTATAAGAAATGACTGGTGTCAGAAGAAGTGTTGAGACGAAAAAGAAATCTTGCAACGTTCGCCTGAAGAAAAAGACGCTAGGAAGCATAAGAGCTTTCGAGGAAAGGAGAAAAACCTTGGCAGTAGAGTAAGAGCGAACATACTGAAACAACCAGCAGAAACACTTCTACATTACCGGCCCATTTTACAACCAAGCCCAAATCTAGAATTTTCAAAAGACAACTGCCAAATCTCTTGGAATTCGAAGCGCTACAGAATTTAAAATATCAAATCATTGCGCATTTAATGCACCTTGGCTATCCAAAGGGTACTGCGTAGCTGTCTGAAAAAATGAAAAGACTCCAACCTTTTGATTCCTAATCGACCAATCTCTCCCAACAGGAAGCCTTACCAACTTGGGGGGCAACATCATCTCGGACCTTCTTTCAATCTCGTAAGCCGATGATGCTTGTTTCAAGCATCACTGACTTGGGGGCAACTGTTACGGGGCCGACTTAGACTCTTAAACCAATGATGCTTCTTTAAGTATCACCAGCTTAAGGGCAATTGTTCTAGAGGTTACCCGAACCTACAATCTAAGTCGGCCCAACATCACCTATCCTGGCTGGCAAAGACTTGATTCTCCCGGTTCATTCCCCCTTGCTATGCCGGATCAGATCTACCTCTAGCTCGGCATAGCATGGCAAAAACTTAACAACAGGTAACGCGTGTAGTTAGGCACTCAAACGCACGCTGTCACGTGGCACCTAACTCTAACAGAATTTCCCTCAAAAAGCACACTATATAAAGGACTCCACACCCACCAGGTACACACTTTCTCTCTCATACTCACTCATACTTGGATCTTTACTGACTTAAGTATCAGAGTCCTTGCAAGTGCCACCACCAGAGACGTTGGCAACCACCATGGGAGCTCACCGAAGACCCATTCTTGTGTTCACCACACAACAAGTGTAAAAATTTTTACACTGTCAACTAATTACAAATCACTATTGTTATGACTTTTAAAGTAATTATTATAAAAATTAACAAACTTATCATACATAATAATTTGTGATTGGATAATAGTGTAAAATAGTTTTACACCGTTTGCATAGCCTTTTTTTTCTTTGTTCTTGGTCTTTCACTTGACTTGAGTGGGGACTTTGACAGAAGCTCTTGTCCAGTAAACCAAGTTATGACACGCCACTCTTCCTTTCCATGATGCTCCACGAAAGCCACCACTACGTGTACTTTTTTCCCTTTCCCAGCAAACCAAACCACAAGGCACTAGTCAGTTTCTGTTGTTTTGCATTTCTGGAATGGAACACTTACACTTGTTGCTTCTCTCGCATCGTATCGCATGCATACTCCATCACATCACCCAATCCGTTAGCCACTTTATTTTCCTTTCTGCTGGTGCTGTCATCCCCTCCAAGCACCACTTGTACGGACAAATACCATTGATGCGCACCTGACCTGAGCTCTCTTTCAATTTATCTCTCCTAACAAGGTTTTCGGGTCAATTTTTGATTTCTACCACAAATTCTGTCAATCACCATTTCTACTACGTTCTCTCGCTGCAAGGTTGTCGGACAGAGAGAGGAGGACGATGTTACTGTGCGTAAGGCCACTAGTTGATTGAGTCGGTATGAGTAAGGTAAGGAGTAAGGAGGGGGTTATTTGAGATAAGCTTGGCAGAACCATCACCATGGATTGGAGGTTTTGGCTGCTATGTTTTACGGGACACTCAATCCGCTGTTATTATTGTGCAATTGGGTGAGTTAGTCAACTAATTGTTAGAAATTGGGAGGGATTTCATTCATTTGAATTTTTTTGGATGAAATTATGGATTGACAATCTCGGGTCTTTTTTTACTTTTTATTTTTCCTTTTTGATACATGGGTTATTGGATTGCGGTTGATAGTCTTACAATTGGAGTTGTTAAAAGGATTGAAGAACTTGTAGATTTGAGAAAATTGGAGAATTTCCACATAATAAGTGTTTGATAAAAGCTCAGCCCTCAAATTATGAGATAAATCGATACTGAGTGTGGATTTTTATGAGATAAAAACCATTGTTTCTAAATTACATTTTGAAATTGAAATTTCATAAAAAGAGAAATTAAGGCAAAAATTATTGTTTTAAATTTACCTTTATAATAATAAATTGTGCATATTACATAACTTATGCAAAAATAATTAATTGTAATTAGTTCCAATTGTTAAATGGTACAATGCTATTCACAATTAAACAAAAATTAATTTTATGAATAAATTTGCATTGTATCATCAAATTAATTATTGTGTCATAAATTTTCATAAACTGATTTGTATGAAAATAAATGTGAGCCCGACACCTAAACAAAAAATGGAGGGAAGCATTGTCGTAAAACCAAGTGGAATAAGATTTTGTATGAAATTGTTCCAAAGATCAACATGTGGAGCTTTCCTATTTGAGATTATTTTCTTTTGTATATGGTATAGATATACACACACACACATATATATAGATTCTAAAAATAGGTTAAATTAATTAGTAAGTCCCTGAACTATTTAACAATTTTTAATTTCGAAACAATGGTTTTTGCCATTTGGTTATTAGATGAGGGAATAAAAACAACAAACATGTTTTTACAATGTCAATTGTTGCAAATTGGCACCGTGTTCTCCCCCCCACACCCCCCCCCCCCCCCCCCAAAAACCTCTATTCTACACTATTTTTTAAAGAAAGAGAAGCATCATGTGAAAAATTAAAAAGGTAGAGCATTTGATTTAAGAATCCCTTCCCTGTAAGTAAGCATAAATACTACTTTTCTAATAATAAACATTGTTTATACATTATTTTTCCTCTTTTTTTTTTCTACAAATCATTACAAATTTATTGATTGTCTTTCTTCTACCTTTCTTCAAATGAAAAATGACTTTTTTCTTTGCACTGTTTTGTTTTTCTTTCTTCCATTGAAAATTGATATAAACTTACTAATTGTCTTCTTCTTTTTTTTAGCGATGGTTTGATCCTGAGCAAGCTATTTGAGAAGAAAGGTTGACATTTGTTTTATATATTATTGATATTTATACTTTATATTTTTATGATTTTTGATTTCTAATTTTCTCCAATTTTGTAGATACTATTTTGCGAAATAATAAGTTAAGGCAAATTAATATTTTTTTTGTGTGCAAATTACAGGTAACTAATGGAATAAATATTGCTTATGAATCTTATTTGAACAAAACAATAATTGTTAAGAAAGTTATAACTCAAAATATCACAAAGCTATGAGATGAATTTAGAGAGTTTTGACCTACAGCTTCATTAAATGAAATAAAATGATAAAACAAAGTCAAACATAAATGAAATTTATGATACATCCTTAATGAAGAAATAAGGGATATATGTTTTTTATAAATTCATTTTAAGTAACTAGTATAACAAAGTCAAACATAAATGAAATTTATGATGCATTGTCTTTCTTACACATAATTTATCCATGCATCACATCAGATCAAATTTAACACAAATAAATGTGATATTTGATATAAATTGTACTAACATCTAATCATTTAAATATATATGCTTAAACTTATGTAGTTTCATTCATTCACTTGATTTTGTTTTCAATATTTTACATGAATATAAATTAGTGAACTCCATAAAAAAGGTTTTTATGAAATTTTATGTGAGTTTTTTTTAGGTAAAGTTAGTTCTTATTTTTATTTGATTTTAATATCTAATTTAATTTTTTTATGAAAACTCTTTCACCTCAACAATGCAAATATTGAAAACTTCAACTTTTTGAAGTTTTTCATGCCAAGGCGAGGTCAATCAAGGGTTTTGGGTCAATGAAAGCTCAAGTGCCCCCTTCCGGAAAAAGTCAGGTGTTGACAATGCTACAAGTGAGGTAACTTGTTAGGGCAGATGAAATAAATTCTCCTGAAGCAGCGTCAAAGGCCAAGCCCTTCAATAGGATTTTTTGTATCAGAAAATAAGCACATTTAGTATTAATTATATGAAAATATTACATATATTTTTTTTTATAAAATGTTGCTAAAAATTTCTATTTTTATTGATAAAAATACATAATTATAGTAAATATAACTAATATATATATATATATATATATATATATATATATATATATATATATATATTATGATTTGAATTTATTAAGATGACTATGACCAATTTATATTTTAATTAAAGTAATAAAAACTATTTTAAACAAAGATAATTAGATTCTTTTTTAAATTATATCATTAAAATAATTAATGTAATTATCAATTATATGCAATTAATGAAATTACTTGTAATTATTATATACTTTAAAATTAAATTTTTATTACTAATTAAAAATAGAAGATTAACATAATTATGTGTAATTATTATATATAATTTATTTTTTGGTAAATGTAATTATTAATGTTGATAAATATTTATTTCTATTCTTGATAAATATAATATATAATTACTATTTATAATTATATTAATTATGATTGTTATATATTGTGACTTGAAATAATTAAGAAAATTATGACCAAAATATATTTTAATTTTGCTAATAAAAATTATTTTAAACAAAATTAATGAGATTTTTTAAAATTGTATAGATAAAGTAATTAATGTAATTATCAATCATTTACATGTAAGGTAAATATCTTTAATTATTATATATATTTGAATTAAAAATATTTAGTATTAATTAGAACAATTTAAAAAATAAAAGATTAAGGTAATTACATGTCATTATTATTTATAATTTATTTTTTATTGAATGTAATTTTAAATGTTGCTAAAAATTTCTATTTCTTTTGATAAAATTACATAATTATATTAATTATTGGGATTACAACTGATATATATACATATCCATACATACATACATACATACATATATATATACATATATATATATATGTACATATATATATGTATGTATGTATGTATGTATGTATGTATGTATATATGTATGTATGTATATATGTATGTATGTATGTATATATATATATATATATGTATATATTGATTTGAATTAATTAAGATAATTATGATCAATACATATTTTAACTATGGTAATAAAAATTATTTTAAATGATAGCAATTAGATTTTCTTAAAATTGTATAATTAAAATAATTAATGTAGTTATCAATTATATACAATTAAAGTAATTACCTGAAATATTTGTATATATTTGAAGTACATAATTAAAGTAATTAAAATAAGAAAAAATTAGCTATACACTGACAATGTAAAATAGTTTTATACTATTATCCAATCACAGCTCATCATGTATAGTAAGTTTATTGACTTTTATAATAATTACTTTAAAAGTCATATTAATATGGTGATTTCTAATCGATTGACTGTATGAAAATTTTCACACTGATAATATATAGTCATTAAACTCTTTAAATAATTATCAATTAAATATAATTAAGATAAAAATTTTAATTATATATAGTTCATTTCTCTCATGGAGAATTTTTTTTATTTTTATTAATAAAATTACATAATTATATTAATTAAGGAAATTACAACCAATACATATTCTTAATTGAATTAACTAAGGTAATTATATTACTATATATAAATTTTAATTAAGGTATTAAAGATTATTTTCACTTAAGGTGTGTGTGTGTGTGTATATATATATATATTGTAATTATTATATAAAAGTTGCTTATTATATATATTGTAATTATTAAAATAATTAGGACATTATACATATTGCATGTGTTAGATATTATATTTTAAAATGTCAATAAAAAATACAAAGTTCAAGTTAACAACATCACATCTATTTTTTTTTTTTTTGAAGTCACAAGGTCAAATTTATTTTTTTTCCTACTGAAATGTTGTTTTTTTTTTTATACAACCTATATATATATATATATATATATATATATATATATATATATATATATATATTAATTTGAATTAATATAGGTAAATGTAATTATCACCTACATATAAGGTAATTACCTATAATTATTATATGTATTTAAATTGCATAATATATTAATTATGGTAATTACGATCAATATATACTCTGAATTTAATTAAGGTAATTTTTCACCCACAATCACTTGTGTGTTGCATTAGTTGGATTTAAATCAAGAAAGGATATCAAATTTTAATATTTGATGATGATCGAAGAGTATATACATCAACCAAAAACATTGTGTATCGAGAAATATTTGATAATGTTTAAGATGATCAAAAATATTAACATGAATTTTATTTCAATTTTCCTTATTTTTTTTTTCAATTGAAGTATTGTGTTTATTTTTTAATATCTTGGATTTTTATTTTTATTTTGCAATTATCACTTATCTTTTGTACAAAAACTCAATGATCATAATTATAGGTAAAAGTATTTATTAATTTCATTCAATTGTCAAATCTTGCATATTGAAATGCTATGTTTTTTCCTTTTTTCTTTTTCAATAGAAGTGATGGAACACTCATTTAATTTCAAACAAAAATACAAAAAAAAACTATGATATCCTTTTTGAACTCTTAAATTTTATTTTTGCCACATCCATCTTTTTAATTTGGACCGTAAATATAGCAATTAGGAATGACACAAAAAAAAAAAAAAAAAGAGATTGTACTTATAGGTAAAACATGCTATAAATTAAAAATGAATACATTGTACAAATATACACAAATTCATGACTTGTAATTTGTTCTTGGTCTTTCCTTTGACAAAGTCTAGTGTGTGTGATTCTGTGGCTTGAGGGGGGACTTGGTTGCCCCAGATGATTGACTCACAGATGGTCTTGTCCAGGAAGCCAAGTTTAGCCACGCAGTTCTTTCGTTCCATGTTGCTCCACTCCACGAAACCCCCTACGTGTACTTGTTTCCCTTCCCCAACCAACCAAACCACGAGGCACTAGTCAGTTTCGGTTGTTTTTTGCATTTCTGGAATGGTTACACTTACACTTGTTGCTTCTCTCGCATCGCATGCATACTCCATCCCATCATTCAATCCTTTAACCACTTTATTTTCCTTCCCACTGCTGCGTTCCTGTTATTATTGTGCAATTGAGTCAGTTAATCACCTAATTATTAGAAATTGTGACAGATTTCATTCTTTTGAATTTTATCTGATGAAATTATGGATTGTTAATCTGTCTCTTTTTTTTCTTTTTCATACAGGGGTTATAGGATTGAGTCAGTTAGTGTTAAATTTGGAGTGGTTAGAAGGATTGAAGAAATATGGACACTCAAGAAAATTGGATAATTTTCGCATACTAATTGTTTGATAAAAGCTCAACCCTTCAAATTATGAGATAAATTGGTACTTGAGTGTGGATTTTTATGATAGACACTGTAAGCATTAAAAGCACATTTCATTCGCCTTTAAATCTCAAGAAATGAAGTCTATGCTTGGAAGTTGAAATAGCTTTTATAGAAAATTTCTGCTATAGCTGCTGTAAAATGAGGATAATTTGAGCTACAAGAATCGGTTTTTAGCGAAATGAATTTTGTTTGAAAGCTTACATGTAGTGGTTTGATTCTGAAAATTTTTAGAAATCTTGATGAATATAAAATTCCCTGTAATTTTGTGAAATTGATAATTCTGTTTTGAATTTCAATTCAACTAAGTCCATTTTGAATGCTCATAACTTGACCTAGGAAAGCTATTTTTTTAGTGAAACAGTGGGGTTTGAAAGGTAAGAAGTTCTTGTTTTAGTCTGTTAGAATTTTTGAACCACAAGGATTGCTCCTGGTCATAAAAATGCAGAACATAGATGTACGAATTCTGATGTAGATAACTTGGGTAAAGAAACTCCAATTTGTGTGATCCTTAGCTTCTAGGAAAGCTTAGAAAGTCTAGTTTCTTGTGGTAAAACCTCAGGAATTATATCTCTGTGAGTCAATCCCAATTGTACTGGAAAGAGTACTAATTTAGTAAGGTCTTCAATTTTAATGCTATAAATTGAAATGTCCATACCGTAGGATGTGTTGCTTCAATAAACTGAGTCTGAATTGACCATGTGTCCTCCATTCCATGTGTTTATGGTGAGATTGCTGTTCTTTAAAAGAGGCTAGGTAGGAAGGATCCCACCACTAAGGTAATTTTGGATTGACCTCTGTGTTTCTTTATGGAATATCCAACATACTCAAGTGTATGTTTTTTTCCCAAGTCAGTGTTGGAGGAAAGAGGTGGGAACGGTTGAGGCTGATTTGGATTGTATGTATATACCTCGGGTTCAAAGATCTAGTTTTTAACATCTTAGGTAAATATAGCTTGCATATACATAGTTCTGATCAAAGGGATTAAAAAATTCTTATGATGAGTGAATCTGATTTGTGGTATGAATGGGGAGAAAATAAAGTGTGCAACAAAAGCTTATTGGGTGCTGTGTGATAGATCTCTGTCCCCACTATATGACTTCAGCAATGAGATAACACGTTTCCTTTCTCTCAAATGCACTTGAGTTATTGCTTTACTTAGCTATTTCCATGCATAGCCTCTGCCTAATCCTGCATCATGTGTATCTGTTTGGAGGCAAAACAAGAGAAATTGAAGTAATTTAACATATCTTTGTAAAACATATACGGATTCTTATTATGGTTTTGTATGGAAAACTAGCAAACAAAAGGGTAGAGGGTAAGAAGTAATTTAACATTTGTATTAATAATCATTGCAAGTAACTAATCTGAACCATTCAAAGTGCTTTGTTTGTCTTGTTTAATGATGGAGGTCAATTACTAGATGGTTGAGGAGATGCGCCTAAGACGTTAGGCCAGAACATGAAGGCTATTCTGTCATTTTCTGTTTTTTATGTGAGATCCACCAATAGTGGAGGGGTAGTTACATGGAAGTAGTGAGCTGCAAGGATCATGATTTTCCTTTCCTTTATTCCTTTCAGCTTCTAGCTTGGGCAGGTATAATTTTCTTTGTGGAGAATAGCTCTTGGGGTAGGGAGTCAGCCTTCAAAATTTTCCTAATGTTAAATCTCCTACCTATATGCAGTTTCTTATTATGATTTTGTATGGAAAACTAGCAAATAAAAGGTAGACGGAAAGTAATTTAATATTTAGTTTAAATAATAATTGCAACACTTCCTAGTTTGTTTAACGATAGAGGCCAATTAATAGATGGCCAAGGAGATGGACCTAAGGGTTACACTAGAAGAAACAAAGGAATAAACTAGGCAAAGACGTCAAACCTATTCTGTTATTTTCTGTTTTGTATGCAGGATCCACCAATAGTGGAGGGTAGTTATATGAGAACAGTGAGCTATGAGGATCAGGATTTTCCTTTCTTTTATTCCTTTTGGCCTCTAGCTTGGGCAGGTAATTTTCTTTGTGGAGCATAACTCTAGGGGTAGGGAGTTAACCATCAAATTTTCCTAACACAAATCTTCTACCCAAATATGCATTGCATTCAACAAATGGTTATTTTGTTAAGATTGTAGATTAGTTTATTCAAATTGAAACTTAGCATAATGAGAAATAGCTCCACAACATTAAGATTCAAGTATGTATTAGAGGTTTAAACACATGATTTAGAAGAATGTTACTTGTTTTTTTATTTTTCATGTATTACACTATTCTCATGTGGATACTTCAGATTTCTGGCAACACCTCCCCAAGTTAATGATCTACCAGTTGCCCTTGCATGATTTAGCAATTCCCACTGGTATTAACATACTTTAACTAAAAGTCTGTGTACATTGTGCTCAAACCTCATTTAAAACAACAAGTCCTGAACTTAACATTCATAGGTTTATCCTTCCTTGATAAGTACTGATCAAGTGAACTGTTGCATGCCTGCTCGTGTACAATCAGCAATTCACATTTTCATATACATGAACCCAACAGCATGATATTGTTTTCATGTCTGGCATTTATAAGCAATTGGAATTCTGACAGAAACAACTTCTGATCCTGTAAGCTTGTGAATCAGTGAATGCATGTTGCTTAATAACTATTTCCTGGTTATTCTCTAGCTGGCCTCTGAGAGCAGGTCCATATTCACCTTCTTATAAAGAATATTTAATTGAAAATCCTTCTGTAGCAGCCTGAGTTCTTTATAATTAAATTTCCATTGCAATCCACTATTTGGACGCCTACTTTTGCAGATTGAGCATACAGAGGGCTCTAAATTCTCAAAAATAATCATTACTTGCCTTTTCTTTATTTATTTCTTTATTTCTTTATTTTTACCAATTTCTTCTATGTAGAAGCTTCTCTTAATATGCTGTTTTTCCTGGATTTATTGGTCAAGGTTTTTGTGGTCAATTGTCTCATTACTGGTAACTTTTACTCTGGACATCTTATCATGGGGCTGCTCTGCACATCTTCTCCACCCTGTCTCATCTGATCTGCATTTCTCTTACCTATCATGTGATTGGTTTTGACTGTTAATCTTAGGGTTCTTTGATTCTTTCCTGCTCATATTGGTTTCTGTCAGTCCATTCTTGTTCCTAGCTCGTTTGGTTATTTTTAAGCCCTTTCAACCTCCTTCAGGGAAAAAGCTATAGAAATGAGGGTAGCAGAAACCTAACCTAACTAGTATTAACTTAGTGAGCATTTAACTTAGTGAGTGTGTGTCTATGATTTTGTTTGTGAGAGTGCATGTCATAGTGTCAAACAAATTAAATCATTCCTAAACTACTCCAATAGCCTAAACTCTGAGAGTTGCTATTTTGCACAGCATCAAAGCAATTTGACTTTCGTTGCTCCCAATCATCTTGTTAAACTATAAATTCAGAACAAGGTTTGATGTGATTGTGCTTTGTGCATGCTTCAAGCTCAAAATGCCTTTCCATCCGAGAACATCATGAAGATATAAAACTATTCTAGAGACCTCACCCAAAAAGATTATGCCTTTTAGGATGCCTAGTTTTCTTGACATTTACAAAATCCATCTTGAGATTTGCTTTACAGTTAAAGCTTTTATGCCCTGCAGTTCTTTGACATATATAATTTTATTCTACAGTTTCTTTTTTATCTAGTAACTACTCTTGAGCTCCATTGACTTAGGCTATACTATATGAACTAGCATTCTTCCATTTCTGTTTTATGAACTTTCTGATTGACATGTTCTACATCACTTAGACTTACCATATTCATTGTGAATCCTTCCCTAGGAATCTTTCTAAAACATTGTTCTGGTACTTGGACCAACAATATATAGAAGTTTTTCTTCTTCGTGGGAGTTACTGATTTTCTGATCCACTAACTGTGGGTTCTTCTTTCCTCCCAGTAGAAGCCTTTCCTAGAAGGGACAACAAATGCAAAGAATTTGGTATGATGCACATAAGCAACCAAATTAGAATGTGAGCACTGAAATTTCCAAACTAAATAATGAGTTGTATAGGCAATTATTACTCCCTCTAAATTTTGTATTAGAGGTTTTGGTTTTATGTTATTAGAGTATAGTATCTATTATCATATTGAACTGTATAAATCGTGATACAGATATATATTGGCTCTAGGTTTTGTTGATTGTTTTCTGTTATGTCTGTTAGGTTCTTTTATGATTCAGTTGTAACCAGCCAACTGTTGAGTCAGCAGTTGATTACTATAAATCAGTATATAGGTCCTCATGTGGCATTTTTCCAATCAAGATAGATTGATCTCTCATTATTCGCAATTCTCTTTTTCTCTCAAATTTCTCTTCTCATCTCCTGCTGCATTTCTAATATATGTGAGTATGGCGGTATGGCCTATACAAAATGAAACATCAATGAATAAAAACAGGATGTGAAACAAACTTTGAAAGTGACCATTCCACTGTTCACGAACAAAGATTAAGAAATTAGAAATATGATGAATGAGAAGGATAAGACACCTGTTTGGGAGATGGTGGCACAAACTAGGGTATCAGCGAGAACTACAGTCTAATCAGTTACACAGGATCACTTCGGATTCATTTGCCAGCATACAATGACTCTTATCACCAAGGGTGTGTAAATATTAATCGTCTCGTACTTTAGCTGGAATTGGAAGAAGATACATTCTAATTGAGAACTTACCACTGAATATTACCTCAAGAACAAACTACAGCTCAAGGTAAAAATTTGTCTAATTAGTTCTCTATTTTTTATTTTTTTTGGTTACAATTTGTTCTCTAATTTAAATATTGAAGTGAACAAGTAAAAAAGAAATAGAAACTAAAGATGGGTAGCGATGCTTCATGTGATGTGCTTTTTCTCCTATCTTTTAGGGTTTTGTCACATCAGATTGGCAGGGTATTGATTGGATTAGCTCCACTCCTCATTCTAACTATTCATATTCTGTTCAAGCTGGTGTCAGTGCTAGAATTGCTATGGTAAATATTATGATCATTGGCCAATTTGAAAATCCACTTGTTGATCTAAGCCTGGTGAACCAACTGGGTAGCTACGTATATTTTCTCAAGGTTATCATTTGAACATATGCTGAATAATTTATGCGTTTCTTTCAAATGGAAAGAGTTGGTTTCTTGATAAAGTATCATTCATGTCTGAAACAGGAACAGAGAGTTAGCTAGGGAAGCTGTACGGTAGCCCCTACTTTTTTGGGATAAATCTACTAAGAAACCACTGCTTCCTTTTTCCAAAAAGTCCGCTCAAATTCTGGTAGCAGGAAGTCATGCTAATAATTTGGGTTATCAATGTGGAGGATGGACAATTACCTAGTAGGAGCTTGGTGGCAATGATCTTACCATGGGCAAGTCAATACATTTATTGTTGGTGTCTGCAGAAATTACTCTAAAAACCACAAATCTGGAGTCCTTGCCTAGTGGCTGTGAGATTATTAAGAGGCTAATACTAGTATAAACTCTAAAATAGGGTGAGTACTTTATCAAAAAAAATGGGAATCAATTCCAAATTTTCGAATCTCTACAAGTCTAGTATTGTTCTTTCATTTCTTTGTTCTCTACTTGAAATCCTACAATTTCATCAATTACTTTTTAGTCTTTGATCAATTCATAATTTCACGTAGTCATTTACTTACATATTAAAATTATAGTTTGTAGCCATTTACATGTTAAAATCTATGTTTTGGATTGTCTTAATCCTGCAAGGGCTGGCATGAAAAACATTGATATCATGTAGCCAGTTGGGATATTTGTTCGTAGTTTCTTTATGTGAGATAGGTATAGAATGTGATAGAATTCCATTTTGCTAATAGGTACAACAATCCTTGAAGCTGTGTAACAAACTGTTGATCCTGCTACTGAAGTTGTCTACAATGAAAATCTTGAGGTGAACTTTGTCAAGCCAAACAAATTTTCCTATGGCATTGTTATTATGGGAGAACACACTTGTGCTGAAACGTTTGGTGACAGTTTGAATCTAACTATAGCTAAGCCTGGTCCAAGAGCTATCACCAAAGTATGTGGGGCTATTCAATATGTAGTTGTTCTAATCACTGGCCAGCCTGTATGTGGGGGTATCAAGAATGGATGTACTTGCAGCTGCATGGCTTGCTGGCGCTGAAGGTCAAGGTGTTGCCGAGTCTGTATTGTGACTATGAATTCACTGGCAAGCTGGCAAGAGCATGGTTCAAGACAGTTGATCAACTTCCCATGAATGTTGGTGATAAATATTATGATCTTCTATTTCAATTTGGATTTGGTTTCACTAAATATTGAATCCTCATATAAGTTGTCCAAGAACAGGACCCTTTTTCAACTTGGGGCATTGAAATTGACAATTGATGAATGACTTATTAAATTGTGTTTACTTGATGTGAGTCTTGGAGAAACTTCAATTATGAGATTGAAAATTAGAATATAAACATCTTCGTAGAACAAAACTTATTTTGTAGCCTTGACTATTTTATTAGCATATAAATTTTATTTTCTTAACGTATTGGATCTTTTAATAAGATTTATTCTTCCAACAGCAACTTTTTTGGAAAAGTTGATGTTGAGTTCAATTTCTGATTAGTCTTGACACCCAATTGGTTTGGTGATATTTACTGAAAAGATGACATAATTCATTGTTGAATATATGCACAATAAAATAATTTCCACTTAACTAATAGTTTATATATCAAGTAGCAATTTGTACGGTTCCTGCATGGATTGTTCCAACCGAAAATTCTATTTTGTGTCGTAAAAACCCCATAAATTAATAGAAAAATAAAAGAAAAGAACTAAAGTGTATATTTTTATAATTTCAAATTATGTAATTTGTATTTTTTATTTTTTATTTGAATTTTATACATATTAATAATTTTCAAAATTTTTATTTTAAATAATTTTCCTTTAATTTATATTTTCTTCCTTATACATGAATTTAAAATTATCAATATGATAATACATGTGATAATTGCTGTAGTAGATCAAATCAAAAGGCAATCTCTCTCTCTCTCTCTCTCTCTTTATATATTTAGCAAGAAGAATAAATATTAATCATTAAATCTTATTATTAATAGTCAAAATTAAAACATACAAAATATGTAAGTTTTTAAAAAAACCACATTCTTAAGTGATCATATAACATTAAATCTTAACCCTTCATGTATGATTGCAGACCAAAATTTACTCTTCTCACTATATATGTCCATTAATGTTTCAAATTGGCTTGAATAAAATAAATTTTATAAGGGTTAAAATAGCAATATTATCTCTACATTCTTGCATATTTGCGATAGACAAGTTTAGATAGAGTGATTACGAGGAAAAATAAGAGGGGAAAGAATCAAATTCAAGCAAACTTCTCCTAACCAAGCATGTAAATAATGCATGTTACCACACTACACTAAATTTACATATACAATGAAATTGTAAGTAAAATAAAAAATAAAAAAAATGTCATTTTTTTTACTATTTAACATATTCCATTACTATTTTTCTTTGAAAATTAAGATGTTCAATCAACACACAAGTCAATATATCTAGTCAAGCTAATGACTAATGTCACCTAGTCTCTAAGAGCATTATTTAAATAAACATTTAAAGCATATTGCTTCTACCCACATATAAGAGAAAAAAGACAAAGAAATTGTTAGCTTATAGTTATGTAAAATGATTTTGGGTTACAGAGACAAGAATGCATGTCACAACTTTAAAGCCAAATCAACACAACTTTTATATAAATTAACACTAATATTCTTGATATGTAATATAAAAAAAAAATGGCTAAATATTGAAATTTCTTACAAGCATGTTAAAACTGAGGCTCAAGCACAATAATTTTTGTCATCTTTAGGACTTTGTCAACTCTTATTAGCTAAGTTAATATCTTATCTCATAATATGACATTTTCTATTATTGTAAGGATTAATATTTGATCCTTGTGATAACTATTATAAAAGAAACGAACGATCAAAACTTGCAACTTGTTACACCATCATGATGTATAAATCTCTCATGAATAAAACCAAAACCATAATTCATTCCAAAAATTAGATAAAAAAAAAAAGGTAAAATTCATAAGCATTAACATATAACTGCACTTTACATCTAATTTTGAATCATCAATGCATTATTGTAACAACTCGATATCACTCATGTAGTATCCAAGGATACTGCAGAGTGAATACCATGATGGTGTCCCTTTTTATTTCTGAAAGAAGAGAAATAGACCACCAAACAACTACGAGTGCTGCTTTGATTCTCCCAACAAGTTGGCGCTCATTTCCCATCAATATTCTCTACAAATGTTTCAAAAGAAAAGCTGCTCAACATGTAAGAACACAATGAGGCATAATTTTCTAGAATTAAGAGTATTATTAACTTGTAATTTCTATATTTGAAGGAATAATTCCATTTAAGTTAAAAAAACAACAAATAATGAGCCTACAATGAAGGAGTGGGTGAAGTTTCATACCGATGAAGTAATCACAAGAAGACTATCATTTCTGACGAAGTCTGCCTCCTCTTCGATGCAGGGAGTTGTTCCCAGTCCATGGATTCTAATTCAAAACTTTCCAGCTTAAACCCTGATGTTGTGGCATATACTGGAACAACCCCAAACTCTTCTATGCTTTCTTTATCTCCACCAAATTTGAACATAAATGTCACGTCCCTGGAATGATCACATACTTCACTTATTCTGTCATATTTGCTGATGTCATGATACCAAAATATCACATGATCTGAAATTGGATTTTCACAAAATGTATAATTGTAGTCCCAGCCGTCCCGGCCACACCAGACCTCTGCGTCATCTTGATAGATAGATACGGAAATATCATACCAGACTGGTCCCTCAGAAAGAATGATACAGTAAATGAAACCGCATAAGTGAGATATTGGAAGACAAGGAATAGTTATTGAACTCTCTGCTGTACGAATCATACACTTGTCCACGATATGGTCTCCCAGGAAGGCAAAATAATCTCTGACCCATAAGTCAGGACGGTTTTGGTTAGGACGATTTTGGTGTAAGTAGGGTATCCAACTCTGTAACATGTGCTGTAACACTAGCTGTTGTGTGATCTCTGTCTCCAGAGAAATGCAGTTAAAGGCGCTCACCACATACAGGGTAGGTGGAAGCTCCGGCAAAGATACGAGTTTCCTACAATCATCTAGCCGAAGCACTCGCAAGTATGGTGGAAGCTCTGTCAGAGACGTGAGTTCCCTGCAATCTTTTAAATTAAGCTCTCTTAGCATTGAAAAGATGACCAATTCTAACGACAATTGACCAATCGAGGACGACAATGAACATAGAGTGGTGCCAGAAAACGTCAATTTTGTCATTTTCTCTGCTGTCAGAGAGATTTCCTTAAGAGATGAACAACAATCGAGTCTGAGTAATTTGAGAGATTTTGAATGAATGTTAAGGCTTCGAATCACCCTGCAGCCAGATAAGTCAACTTCTATCATTTCATCTGATGCCACTGAGATTTCCTTGAGAGATGAACAACCATTAAGATAAAGTTCTTTCAAAGATTTTGAAAGAAGGTGAACGCTTTCAATCACTCTACAATTACTTAAATGCAAATATGTAAGCTTGGGGAGAGATAACATTGATGACGACAATGCACATATAGCAGAACCAGATAACTCCAATTTTGTCATTTCCTCTGATGTCACTGAGATTTCCTTAAGAGATGAACAACCATTAAGATAAAGTTCTTTCAAAGATTTTGAAAGAAGGTGAACGCTTTCAATCACTCTACAATTACTTAAATGCAAATATGTAAGCTTGGGGAGAGATAACATTGATGACGACAATGCACATATAGCAGAACCAGATAACTCCAATTTTGTCATTTCCTCTGATGTCACTGAGATTTCCTTGAGAGATGAACAACCATCGAGATAAAGCTCTCTTAGAGATTTTGAATGAAGGTTGAGGATTTGAATCTTTCTGCAACCACGTAAATTCAAATATTTAAGATTGGCATTAGATAAAATGGATGGATGGAGCAGATGCAATCTTTCACAATAGCTAAGATCTACTTGTTCAAGTTTTTCTGCCTTAGACAAATCTGGGATCTCAATCAAGTATCTGGAGTACGAAAGGTCAATTTTCTTTAAATTCCCAAGATTCTGTAACAAGAAACATATGCATCACATTATTCAAAAATTATTAAATTCATAATCACTAGCAATAACTAGAAGAGACACCTAATCATACATAGAAGCACTTCAGGCAACACAAGAACAGTTGCCACTTAATTCTTTCTCCTGTACCTTTACAAATTGAAAGAAAAATGTAGTACATACAACCACATTCTCACCTGATCCCCATCCCAAAGCTTTCTGAGCATGCTGCCCGACATGTAAAGCTTTACAAGCTGTTCAGCACGAAAGTTAGATGGCCAAGACTGAAGGCAACATTCATTCCAATGAAGGTACCTCAATTTATCACACACTGACTCGAGATCATTTGTAAGTTCCACATTAAAACTGTATTCGTCTATGATTTGAAGAAATCTTAGGTTAGTCATCTTTGCAAGGGAATCGATGCTCACATTTAGATTCCCAGTTAATTTATACGAATCTAAAATTAAGCCTTCAACAACATCAGTTCCCTAACAAACAAAAATTAGAATAATAATTAGCAAAGGTTATCATACTAGCTACATTCTAAAGAGATAAATGTATAATCAAACAGAAATAAATTGTATCTCCCATTTACCCTTTTATTTTTCAATACATTAAGCACTTCCTCGTGTTTCCACAACCGACTTCGTCTTCCAGGGTCATTAATAGATTCTTGAACAACAATTTTCCAACCCATATCCTGTATCAAGTCATGCATTTCTATCACATCACATTTGGAAATTGTTATGAGAGCTTTATCTACAAGGGCGTCTATCCCAGTCGCAGATGCTGGAAAGAAATCAAAAGCTTCCAGTACACTTGTTACATAATCTTTGTCTTCTCCTTTGAAGAAGCATGCAATATCTAGAAATATGTTCTGCTGCAAATGATCTAAGCCATCAAAACTTAATTTCAATGCCTTATGAATTTCCATGTTCGGGATC
This sequence comes from Spatholobus suberectus, assembly GCA_004329165.1. Taxonomy (NCBI): domain Eukaryota; kingdom Viridiplantae; phylum Streptophyta; class Magnoliopsida; order Fabales; family Fabaceae; genus Spatholobus; species Spatholobus suberectus. Next base: position 27,631,600 of record CM014737.1, on the reverse strand, counting down.
TGTTGAAGTTTTTTCAATTCTTCTTCCCAAGCATTTTTACTTTTTGAACGAAGACTTGCACCTAGAACTTTTAAAGCCAAAGAATTACCTTGGCAATAGAAAATCATTTTTCTTGATACATCTTCATATCCATCTTCAGGTTGTTTTTCTCCAAAAACAGTCAAACAGAAAAGCTAAAGAGAGTGATCAGAGCTCAAATCCTGGACCGGATATATTTCAGACCCTGGTCGAAGTATTTGCTTATCTCTAGTTGTAACAATGACTCTACTTCCTGGTCCTAAGACATCATAGTCCACAATTAGTTTTTCTAATTGCTGTGAGCTAGCCGCATCATCTAGCACAATGAAAACTTTTTTATGTGGAAGACGGCGACGAATCTCCTTGGTATCAAAACTACAATTTTTCTCCCCAAACAACTCAGAAAAAAGTTCATGACATAAAGCGTCGAACTTGTCAGATTTTTCCCTTACATTTGCAAGGAAGCAACGACAATCAAACTCGTAAGACAATTTGTCATATAATGCAGTAGCAAGGGTGGTCTTACCTACGCCACCCATGCCCCATATTCCAAGGGTTTTAACTTCACTTGACCCAATTTTTAGTAGTGATTCAAGCTTTTCAAGATGTTCCTCAATTCCAAACAGTCCTTCATGTTGGTTTAGGTATCTAGGAGGCAATTTTTTCAAAACATCTCCAATAATGCCCTTAAGTAAATCAGAATCAGTCCTAGCATATGAAAAAGGAAACAATGAAATAAACGATGTGTTATGACTTAAGAGTTTAACAAATTCAAAAGACAAAAAAAGGAACTATACAAATGATTATACATAATCTATGATCAATATGGTAGTATTATAGAGAAAGAAACAAAATAATATATTCGGGGAATGAAAATCCAACAACTTAGAGAAGATAATCAATGCCTTTATTTTTTCTACGCAACGAACTTCCTAAGCAAATTACCATGTGTTAGTACTTAAAAATATGAGAAAAGTTGATTTTGTAATGGTTAGAATGTAAAGGCTGGAGGTTACTATATGGTCTCCCGTGTAGGATAGAATCTGACGTTTATGTCTCTCAATTGCTTGTATACAATGTGTGAACCTTTGCTACTATATATAGGCATCTAAACACCGCCTATTGTATGTCGGTCGGTTATTAAAACAATTTTTACTACTTTCTATAACTTTCTAAAGTTAAGTGACTCATCACAATTTTCAATCCGAATATTTTACTGCAATCCTCATTTTTCTTGCAACTTCTTTTTCAAGAGTTATGATGACATACCAACTAATTTCTAAAACTTTCTCTTCATTTCTTGAAATTTTTATCACCTTTAACACCATGAAAGGTGTTGCACTACAAAAGTATGCTTAATTTGGAATCAAATTAGGTCAACTCCATTTAAAACAATACATTGTCTTTCTCATTTTTTCTTTCAGAAAATTTAATCGTCACTCTCAATTCATTTTATTTACCTATAGTTTTGAGAGTGTCGTCCAGCGATATTGGCTGCTTCAGTGAGAGCAGCTTTCCATTTGTCGCACCTGGAATCTCCCTCATGTTTTGCAAAGGCTTGCACGTAGCTCCCAGACTGTTTCCTCACATTGGATGGATCTACGTTGTAGAAGACTGGTATAACAATCTGCCGTCGGACTTTCTTACATTCCAGAATCTTGATGAGTTCTTCCAAGCACCACTTTGAGGAAGCATAGTTCTCTGAGAAGATGACAATAGATACATGAGAATCTTCGATGGCTTCGGTGAGTGCTGTTGAGATTTCATCTCCATTTTGAAGTCGATCATCTATATAGGTTTCGACTGACTTTTCATTCAAAGCATTATATAGATGGCTTGTGAAGTTCTTTCGGGTGTCTTCACCTCGAAAGCTTAGAAAAACATCATATTTTTTAGAAGACATCATAGAAGAGGAGTTAGAGGAAGAAGCAACAGAACTGATCCTTTGCTGCTCATCCATTAGGAATTCCTGGGGCGGCACCTGCAAAGATCAGATGCTACGTTTGAAGCAATGAAAACACTTTAACATTTCAATGCATTCTTGACACTTGTCCTTCCTATTATACATTGAAATTTATAGATCGCTCTAATATGATATTAACAGTTCAAATTTCATATACTCTTTCTCACGTACAGAAGATTAAATAAACAACACTTACCAAATTGCAAGTGTGATTTTGAGGTGTGTTGTTATCCTTGGAAGTTTCTTTTACCTTGATTAGTGGTTTGCTTTTGACTTGGAAAAGCTGATAGTCCATTCAAACATAACATGAGCTTAGTAAACAAGTAAATATAAGAAACATAGTAACATGAATTAATAATGAATCTAAACATCAAATTAAGTGAATCGCACTGCAGTTAATTAGAAACCTAAGTCCTAAAATTTAGATTCAGATAATATTTCTTTGGCATTTATTAATTAAACAACTGATTGACTGACATCTGCGATTAAAAATTATTCAGTATGTTCAAAACACAGTGGCTCCTCAAAAGATGGATTGTTTAGGAAATACTCTCAACTTTTAATACAAATTGGGTATCGATTAACAGAGAATTTAACATGATATTGAAGGTTGAATCTTTTACATTTCAGCTTCTCTATAGGTCAAGTGGTGCTTCATTTTCAACTGTATAACCCTAATTATGGCCCTGAAAGCAAAGACTGCTAAAAAAGGGGAAACACATGGAATTTGATCCAATTTGTAATAAATCTTATAATGATTCGCAATAAAACCTGAAATCATTGTTATAACCAATTTGTGTTTATTTTCTATCAAACCAAACAAGGTTGAAGTTGTTGGATACATGGTTCAACCTCTATTATTAATAGCAGGTGCTACTAGAGTATTGCTTAGCCATAAACAACCAAGACTCTGAGAAAAGCGTTGACATCAAATGGAAACGAACTTAAATGTGCAAACCACATCTTCACAACAGCATACATAGACAGTCATGCTGATGGCAGCGAGCAATAAATCAAGGCATTTGCATAGTTTGTACTTTCTAACCATTTAAAACATGCTTAACACTTCATTAGATTTAAAAATAAAGCAAATAAAGCAACATATCAGTTACGATTCACAAATCTAATCAGAATTGTCAAAGTAGGTCTACCTTTAATTTAAAGAGAATTGTAGATGACCAATCTGAACAGCAATCAGAAGCTCATGCCCTTAGAACTATCGTCAGCTTAACAAAAAGAATGGCAGCATCCAAAGCGACCTTGATAAAAAATACAAAGAACATAGATGAATGGCTTTAAACACTTCAATGAAAAGTTCATGCTGTCTCACTAATTTTTTTTTTTAAAGAAAAACAAGTTATTTTTCATTATAGACAACCACAAAACCACATGTTTTGAGTGCATAATCTATTTTCTCAGGCAGCATTCACATTCTTAACCCATTCTCCACCAGCAAAAAGATGGGAAAACAATAAGAAATAAATTAGCCATATCATTTCATTATCTATTATTTCTATTCAGAGGAACAATTGAAAAAGAAGAAAAAGACCTTACTGCAGACCCAATCGGACTTCTTGCAACAGAGATACTTTACTTCAACACTAGAGCTTCTTGGACGCAACAGAGAATAACTAGACAACAATTTATTGCATCAAAATGTTTAAACTCTTTGTCAAGTATGAACGAAGAATTAGGCAGCAGATGTAATGTAAACATACAAGTGTGTTGGTAGTGTTTTTGTCATGTATGTTTCTAAGAAGTTTCATATGCAGAGCCTGGTCTTTAGATTTCCACACACTTTCTTAGCAGGTTCCTAGTGGGTTCCAACATCCTCTGTGCAACACGCTTCAAGTCTCTCTACTTTTGGGCTACCTATAGTGTGAGTGTTATGCTTTCTTTCTTCTTTTGTGGTTGAACTATATGTATAATGTATAATTTGGTTGATGTAAAATATACATGTCCCTTACAGTCAGTGTTGTTGGCGCTCTATAATTTGGCAAGCCGAGTACTGTAGCACACTAGTGCAACGCATACATGTGTACAAGTGGGGTATGTATAATTTTTTAAGATTAAAAATTACTTTCAAGTTAAAATTTTGTGATTGGATTTTGAGATTTGAAATAAAGAAAAAAACCAAAAAAAAAAAGAGGAGCCGAAGCTAAAATCTCCTAAAATTATCTGTATTACTTTTTTCGAAGTTCTTTTCATTAAAAAAATTATTTATTTAAAAACTTATTTTCTTAAAATTTTGTTTGATCCAGCTTCTACTTTTCAGAAAAAGAAAAACCCAAAAGAAAATTGGCCTAAACATTTCCTTAATCAAGTCATGAGGCAAAAAAGCTAGCTAGGGAAAAAGCTTGAGAAAGTTACAAGCTATTTTTCATATACATTTGTCATTTGTGTATAACTAGAGCACGTATAAACTCGACATCAATAAGGGCAAGCATATTATGGTAATTTCTATTTATTAAAAGTAGTCTTTAGAATTTTACGCGCTTTCTTAATTGTTTCCTAGTAATATGAACGAAGAATTAGACAGCAGACGTAAATATTCAACGGTGTTGATATTGTCTTTGTCATGTATTTTTCTAAGAAGTTTCATATGCTACGATGCAGAGCCTGGTCTTTAGATTTCCACACACTTTCTTAGGAGGTTCCAGTGGGTTCCAACACGTTTCAAGTCTCTTGACTTTTTGACTACATAGAGTGTGAGTATTATACTTTCTTTCTCCTTTTTTGGTTGAACTACGTATGATTTGGATGACGTAAAATATACATGTCTCTTTCAGCGAGTGGTATTGGCTCTGTATAATTTGGCAAGCCCAGTACTATTGTAAACTAGTGCAACGCCGGTGTACTGTGTACAAATGTAGGTAAGTAAAATTTTCGTCTTTCATTTAAAGGTTGATTATGCATAATGCATTGACTTGACTTGCTATTAGTTTTATTTTTTAATGGCTGTACTGAAATTTGTGATACTTTTAACCTTCAATTTGCTTGGTTTCCTTCTTGTGTAAGCTGCATATCTTCCTAAGAGGTTTCAATTCGCTTCCTGTTAGGTCATGTGGTGGCCTACGGTTCCCTCATACCACCCATGTCCTCAGAGTCAACAATGTTTTCTATTCAATGTTTTCTATTCATTAACTGTACCCCATTATTAATTAATAATTTTTGAATAAGCACCTAAATTAAATTATGAAAAATTTAGTGGTAGACACATGTTTCTTAAAATTGTGGAAAATTCAGCTTAATCTATTACATCTAGGGATACAAATCATATTAGTCTTGAGATTAATGAGTCCCATTAAAAAGGATAAATATAATCTATATAGTTGTAATAATCTTTAAGACCCAATGCATAATTTTTTAATCAATGAATACTGTGTTTTACGTTAAATTTATCAAGAATATATTTGAATGTTTTCTATTTTTTTTAAATATTACATTTATTCTTTTTTATTTTTCTATTTTAAAAGTTAATATATTGATTAGAGAATATAACTAATACATTTGTTGATAATAAAATTATTTTTACTTCTTAATATGAATATAATATTTATTATTAACTATTTTTCTATCATTTATAAAAAAATGTTTAAAATATTTAAAAACTGAATAAAAATAAAAATGTAATCAATAAATAATTAATATTATTTTGAAATCTTAAAATAATATAAAAATTATTCTAAATGAAAAGAAGCAAAAATTATATTATTAAGGAGTTCCTCTTTTTATTAAGTTTTTAACGCAAATTCTAGTTTTTTTAACATTAATTATGCCTTCCAAAGGATGAAATCAACCCATCATTAATACGGAAGATATTTTAGTGAATTCATTTATAAAAAATAATTTCCCAAACATAATAAAGCTTTAAAAATATAAAAAAAATATTGAAAGGCGCATAAAATAAATTATATTTCTGTAGAAATATCATTTTTAGGAATAGACGTGATGAGAAATTGACAAAATATGTATGACTACTAATTAACCTTCCCAGAAGAAAAATATTGATTCCCCCCTCTACCACACACCCCAAACACCTTCTTAATAGTGAATAACCTGCAGATAAACACTAATATATACAGATGTATTAGTTTTTTATACTTTAAAAGGTTTTAATATTGTCAAGATTAATTCTTTAGATTAAGATAATTAATATTAAAATATATTGTTACGATATTATTTTTAGCCAAAACAAAGTTTATAAAATCTATTTGATACAAATATTAGTTTATAAACTATATTCTTTTATATCAAATTTAATCAGTCGTATACATTAAACAAATTGTATTAAATTTTGGATAATCGTATATATTTAAATCAATTTTAGTAATTACTACATCTTTCAATTTTTTTTTCCTATGAAATGATGATCGTTTTGTAATAAGTTAAAATATAAATATGATGGATTTCAAATGGATTGTTTTTTTTTTTTTTCATTTTATTCAATATCAAACCAGCATAATAGCAACAATAGGCACACATTTTTAATATTTTATTATAAATACAGTACAAATGCTTTTTGGTGAGAACATTAAATTAATCCTTGCCTTTTATTTTTTATTCTTTTAATTTTATTTGTTTATATCATTTCTGACAAAATTAATATTTTTTAATTCATTCTTCTTCTCATCTTAACATTTTTGTTTCGATTTAACATAAATATATCATTTACAAATGTACTGCTCAGATTTGGTAGCCAATGGTAAGACCAAGCAACCACTTCAAGGACTGACCAACATGGCACACTGAGTACAGATCGGCCTGACGTAAATAAGGAAACAAGGCCCTTTAGGAACAATTATGAAACTAGGGCTGTGATCCTGGCATTTATGACACGTAAATCAGGTAACTTAGCAAGAATTATACGCCCATATATACAATTCAGGTGAACACTTTCTAACCTGATCTCTCTATCCAAAACCCTGCACCCCTTCACAAGACCTCCATATCTGACTTGAGCGTCGGAGTGTCTTTGCAGGTACCTCCCCCCCCCAATTCTCGGCATGCCATTAGGACGAGAAGGCTAAAGAAGGAGGATCCAGGCAAAAAGAAGAAGATGAAGGAGAAGAACCAAATTTTGCAGGAACATTTTGGCGCCCACCGTGGGACCCGGTAAAACTTTTCCCGGCCACACTAATCGAGAGTCTATACTCTTAAGATCATCTAATCAATTATCGGCTCACATGCTTTCGCCTATTCGAGGTTCTTTTTATTTAATTCACCTTTACACAATAGATCGTGATCGATACATTTAAGAATGCTTGTTAGTTACAAGTCTGACTATTATTCCTTAAAGGAAGTTCTTTTTTTTACCATCTTATTTGATTTGCATTGCAATATCAGAATATTATGCATATATATCAATGCACAAACGGCTTGCATTCCAATGAATACTAATGCGCCACATTAATATATATTAAAAAGTGATGACGTTAACATATCGCTCATTCACCAAATTGAACAAGATCATAAAATATCATACGAGCATCTCACATGATATTTTATTTCCTAAATTGTCATATTCAATCATTGCTCCTTATTATTGTGATCAACAAATCATAATAAATGCCCTCATTCAATTATTCAACTATCCTTGCAATTATTATGGTAAATGGTTGTATTTTGGAAATATGCACACGTTCAATTACTTTTTGGAAAGGGCACACATTCAATTGTCCAATATTATTTCACCATGTGTGCACATGCTTGTTCATATATAAGTGTCAGGATGTGAAGTACATTATCGAGCATCAAGTCGACGCACATCTCATTCGATGTGCAACTCTATATCACAACTAATCCTAGCTCGTCCACCTTCCGTAATTGGCAGTGCACGCCGAACTTGCCCACCTCTTGCCAACATCCTATGTACAAGCTTGGCTCCAACCTCTAATGAAGCTCTCTATCGCCATCTCAACCTTACTGACAAATCCGTCTTCCAAAGCCATAATCGCGGTCCAAAACCAACTCCGATGAGGCCACATAGATCTCATAGAGCCTAGCATGATGAACTACACATGTCAACCTGTCGTTTGAGGTGAAGCCACCGTGATGCATGTCCTATTTGAATCTATCTCTAGACGTGTCGAGATGGATAAAATCACCGCCCACGTTCAAAGGACGGACCTGCCAACATCGACATCAACCCTAATCAGGGTATGAGATTGGCGTACTCATCCCATGAGAAAGCCGATGTGATTGCTAACTTCTCAAATCTTATGCTCAACCCAACACAGACGCGTAGCGGGACATAGTCTCCAAACTCGAGCATGTCACGAATAAACGCATTGAACAACACATCAGAACACGATACCTTCATGCCCAAAAAAAAAAAGAAACCTTTGACAAGCCGACCCACCGAGCTCGATGACTTAACAGGTGTCGACCCACTGAAACCTTTGCCGAGCCGACCCACCGAGCTTGATGACTTAACAAGTTTCGACCCATTGAAACCTTTGTCGAGTCGACCCACTGAGCTCGATGACTTAATAGGTTTCGACCTATTGAAACCTTTGACAAGTCGATCTGCCGAGCTCGACGACTTAACAGGTTTCGACCCACTAAAACCTTTGCCGAGCCGACCCACCGAGCTCGATGACTTAACAGATTTCGACCTGTTGAAACCTTTGACGGGTCGATCTACCAAGCTTGATGACTTAACAGGTTTTGACCCACTAAAACCTGGCTGAGTCGATCTACTGAGCTCGATGACTTAACAGGTTTTAACCCACTAAAACCTAGCTGAGCCGATCCACCGAGCTCGTTGAATCTTAATGGTTTCATTACATTGAAACATGGCCAAGTTGGCACACCAAGCTCATTCTGAACTAAATCTGAAGGGTTGATACATCACATCCTACACACCAAGTTTATGCCAAACTAAACTCAAAGTCCTTTATGGGTCGATACATATAACCCATACCAGACTAAGATGTCTGAGATTCTTATAAAGACTCTAAATTGATGCATAAAGGATGCTAGCTACTTGAAGGAAGGGAAGGCAGGAGACATTGAAGCTATTAACATACTCAGCTAAACGTTGTAATAATGGATGATTAAGAAGCACCAAACAAAAGCCTTGCATTACTTGGAACCAACAGCCTAGCTCAAGTAGGCATTTGAGGACCGAGCTAAGTTGTCCTCAAGGAAGCAATTAAAAAATAAACCTCTTTCCATGTAGACAAAAAAGTCACACACTCAGTTATCCAAAAGGAGGCAACAAGTCTAAACAAACCTTGCTCTGAGTGGACAAACCAAGCAACACATTCTCTATACCTGAAAAATGTCTTTAGCATGCCACTGCAAAATTTCGTACTAAAATTCCAACGGTAAGCATTAGCTCGGCCTTGTGCCTTAAGCATCCTCAGCTTAGTATTGAGCCTTGAGTAGTCGGCATAAAGCCTTGAGCCTCATTAGCTCGGCCTCGTGCCTTAAGCATCATCTGCTTGGCCTTGAGCCTTGAGCATCATCTGCTTGGCCTTAAGCCTTGAGTGTTATTAGCTCGGCCTTATGCCTTGAGCATCATCAGCTCGACCTCGAGCCTTGAGTGTCCCTAGCTCGGCCTCACGCCTTGAGCATCATCTACTTAGCCTTGAGCCTTAAGCATCATCTGCTCGACCTTGAGCCTTGAGCCTCATCAGCTTGGCCTTACGCCTTGAGCGTCATTAGCTCAACATGAAGCCTTGAGCATTATTAGCTCGGCCTTGAGCATCATCAGCTCGGCCTTGAGCCTTGAGCATCATCAGCTCGGCCTTAAGCCTTGAGCGTCCCTAACTCGACCTCGCGCCTTAAGCATCATCTGCTCAGCCTTGATCCTTGAGCATCGTTTGCTCGGCCTTGCATTTTAAATGTCATTAGCTTGGCATCGGGCCTTAAGCCTTATTAGCTCGGCCTTGTGCCTTGAGCATCATCAGCTCGGCCTCAAGCCTTGAGTGTCACTAGCTCGGCCTCGTGCCTTGAGCCTCATTGGCTCGGCCTTAAGCCTTGAGAGCCATTAGCTCGGCCTCACGCCTTGAGCATCATTAGCTCAGCCTTGCACCTTGAGCATCATTTGCTCGGCCTTGCATTTTGAATGTCATTAGCTTGGCATCAGGCCTTAAGACTCATTAGCTTAGCCTTGCGCCTTGAGCATCATTAGCTCTACCGCGTGCCTTGAGCCTCATTAGCTTAGCCTTGCGCCCTGAGCATCCTCAAGCCTTGAGCGGCCTTAGCTCAACCTTGCGCCTTAAGCGTCATTAGCTCGGCATAAAGCCTTGAGAGTTATTAGCTCGGCCTTGTGCCTTGAGCATCATTAGCTCGACCTCATGCCTTGAGCATCATTAGCACGACCTACGCCTCCCAAAGTATGCTTGATTTGGTCCTCGCCAAAAGTACTTCCACTTCAGCCGTAGTTGGACTACTAAATCCAATTTTGAGCTTAACGCAATGACGCCAAGACAGGACCCGAACTTCAAATATATCACTACACGATTAGAGTTTGGCTAAACTAATGATTAAAATGGCATGATGCCGAAGCACAATCAAACTCAACCATATATAAGCTCTTTTGCTTTCCCTAGCTCAGAGCTTGGGGGGCTTGTGTACTGCCCAGATTTGGTAGCCAATGGTAAGACCAAGCAACCACTTCAAGGACCGACCGACATGGCACACCGAATATAGATCGGCCTGATGTAAATAAGGAAACAAGGCCCCTTAGGCACAATTATGGAAACTAGGGCTGTGATTCTGGCATTTATGACACGTAAATCAGGTAACTTGGCAATAATTATACGCCCATATATACAATTCAGGTGCACACTTTCTAACCCTGATCTCTTTATCCAAAACCTTGCACCCCTTCACAAGACCTCCATATCTGACTTGAGCGTCGGAGTGTCTTTGCAGGTACAGGTACCTCCCCCCCCCCCCCCCCCCCCCAAAATTCTCAGCATGCCATTAGGACAAGAAGGCCTAAAGAAGGAGGATCCATGCAGAAAGAAAAAGATGAAGGAGAAGAACCAAATTTTGAGGAATAAGCAAATAAATTTTACAATGCATAATCTACCCCTCCATAAAACCCATCTTCACTTTTTAAATTTTACTTTTTAAGTTATATAATTTTACAATCACACTTCCAAATAGATTCCTTGTATCCTACCCCATGATGCAAGGTCTTTTTTTGTTCTTTATTTTGAAAAAAAATTAGATGACGAAAAGTGAAATTAATTTTCAAAAATAGTACTTATCTTATTAAATATTTGCTTTTTATCTCACAATATATCGTTTTGTAAATTTATTGTAGAAAATATATGCTATGTAATGCAACTAATATGTTAAGTTTAAGAATCTATTAATTTACATTATTCATCGAGCAACTATGATATTACACCTTGAAAGAAGTACATAGGGAAAGTTTATAACCTCTTTGTTGATAAAGCATCTTAGATTTGATACTTCTTAAGTGAAAAAATGCATTTTAAAGAATAAAATACAACTATAATCATTAATTAATTAATTAACTTAATACTATAATAAAAATATACGTGCACATATAATAAATTATGAAATTGCTAATATTTAAATTAATAATTTTCTAATTATTGTTATTATTATTATTATTAATTTTTTTTAATTTTTAGAAGAGCTAAATTCATCATGTTATTGTTTAAATAACTCAGTATTTGGTAAGTTTATTCAATCACAAACCACATATATCATAAGTTTATTGAGTTCTATAGCAAATACTTCAAAAGTTACACGAAACATGATTTTTGATTAGTCAATAGTATAACTACTTTGACAAATATACTAATTAGTTGAGAATGACGGCCCATTAAAAACTAATTGGCAATACTTCTGATAATTATACTTTGGTTCTTAATCATAAAATGGCAATTTTTTAGCTCGAGTTTGGGATGCCTCTGCTTCGTAGTTTTTGGTTTGGACGTCTTCTTTGGTTTAGGGATAAAAACAATCAAGAAGCATTTTAATATTGTGCTACCGAAGTGTTTCTTTTTTTTATTATTATTATTATTGGCAAATATGTTTGGGATATTGAGCTACTAAAAGTATTTCTGTGTTTGATGCCATATTTTGCTAGTTTATTTTTTAATTGCAGGTTAAGGTATAGCAAATTTGTTTGTCGCGTCTGGAGACATACAAATCGGCATACACTGATTCCTTGAATTAGTTTGTGCTGAAACTAGAAATAATGATATTCTGGATGTAGCCATTTCCTTTCACTAATAGCCAACAGGCTAATAACTTATACCTAGCTATATTACCATTGTTGTAATAAAGAACAACCATGACAAAAATCGCAAGTGTTATAGGTTTAGCAATTAATGCACATACAATAGAATATTATTTAAATGAAAAAATAGGCCTTGCATTAATAACGTAAATCAATTTTAAACTATCATCCAATTACAAACTATCATATATAATAAATTTGTTAACTTTTACAACACCTACTTTGAAAATCATACCAACAGTAATTTCTACTTAGTTGTTAATATAAAAATTTTAACATTGATAATACATAATTATTAAACTCTGTTTAAATAGTAATTCATATATATATATATATATATATATATATATATTCAAACATAAGAGTTTAAAATATAAAACTTTGTTTAATCAATAAAATATTTCTTTTATAGTGATATATATCAGTGTTTATAAATATTTCATCATATATCTAATTTTGGTTCAGACAAAAGCCTTATACCGTCAAGTTTGTTAAAAGTTGATCAATTAATGATAGGATTCTAGGTCTGCATTTTAAACTTCACTTTCTGGTTTTCGGTGAGGTCGATTAACTCACTTGGTTAATTTTTGTTTAGGCCTAAGCAAATCCCAGTCTTTCTTACCATGCCCTTAAATCAATAAACTAATCAGTGTTCTTTAATTGCTTTTGTTAAATATTCAAAAAAAAGGGTACAAGACGTGCCATTTATAGCATTTTCTCTCTCACACACTGCAGCCTGTACGTGGCTTTCACAAATTTAATTCATGAGTGTCACAACCGAAGTCACGATTGGACGACAAAAAAAAAGATTTAAAATTAGAAGAGTCGCCACTAAAGTTTATTAAAAAAAAGGTTAAAAAAATCCTTTAGAAGAATGTGATCTTTAAAACAAAAGATGAGTTCGAGAGTTAGTTATGTATAAGAAAAGTGTTAGCATTCTACGACGTCCATCATAAAGATGGTTACCCTAATTAAATGTGTAAAATTAAAATAGTTTCAAAAGTATTTATTTTATCCCTACAAAATTTTACAAAAAATTTTAGAAAATATGTATATTGAAAAGAATTAATTAATTTTTAATTTTTTAAAATTGACAAAAATATACCCCTGCTCTTACGTATTCTCAGGTGCAATAAAAAATCAAACTCACGTAGTTCTTTAATAAAAAATCATTTTGTTAGTTGATATTTTTAATTTTGATTTTTATGTTTATTAAATTTGTCATCACAAATTATACAACTCAGATGTAGTCAAATTTACTGGATGATCAAACAGGAAGTACTTCCAAAGTGATCATATTTAAGTTTTATGATTATTATTTTACTTACCCATCTATGTTTATCTAAAAACGGTTTAAAGGTTGCATTTATTCACTACTAATTTTAAGAGAAGAAATATTATAAACAAACGTTTAGTAATTATAAACAAACCTTCTATTGTTTATTATTATTACTATTATTATTATTATTTCATATTTTCTTCTATATTTATTATTGTTATTTTTCTAATTATCCGGAATTGAATATTCAAGCATGCAGTTGTGGAAGTTCCTATTATATTATAGTTGCTTTACCACAATTTATCTTGAAAAGTTCCTATTATAATTGAACGGTTGTACATTCTGATTATGCAAGTCTATTAACCTTTATTACTACAAAGGCTACACTAATATCTTATTTAGGTAGAAGGACTTTACATCTACAAGGGGCCACTGTAATGGTTTTGATGGTGTTACTACTGTCACCCATTTGTCTATTTTTAAGCAGACGAAGAGAGTCTAAAGCTGTGTCGATACCTGATGCTAATGCTAAGTTTCCGGCAAGTATGGGAGTACTTTAAATCATAAACATAATGTTAATGGACCTTCTTTTCATTTGAGTTATTTGGGTTTGCCTGATACACCTTTTTCCGTGTGATTTTTTCCCCAAAGAGACAATGACAGTGTAATTGTAAGTGCATTACTACGAAGTACAATTCTGAAGAGGATGGCAGTTATGGCTTCCCTCATGAACCTGCAAAGTCAAGAGCACTCAATGTTTTCTCCCGTTCTGGCCAGTCAATGCATCCAAGTGTATATGGATCCTCACGCAAAATGAATTTGAAAGAGGAAGATGTTCTCACTCGCCTTGATCATGGCTTTAGATCAGGAAAGTCTGAGTTGAAAAAACAAAAATCCTATTGGCATGGTACACCTGCAAAATTGTCAAGATTTTCTAATTCAGTGCAGTTCGAGGTGATTCAGTGCTTGATATGAGTTGTGTGAATTCAGTGCTTGTTGGATGGACTCAAATCTTCTCACAAGAAGGACTTCATCATGTTGGGAAGGATCGTGCCAAGGTAAATAACTTACTGATAGACACACATGTCCACATACCCACATGGACATAGATCAAGAAAGAACGTCTAGTCCACATTTCAAATATTAACACTCAAAATAATAATATTAAACTCGATTGAACATGAAGGAAAATAATGTACATATGCAAAAATTGACAACACTAATACCCTCTAATTGGTACCTGCAAAGATGATGATGTTATTAATAATTCTACATATCTCAACACTTTCAGAAATCGTGCATGAAGAAAGTGCAGTCATTGGAACCCCTTGCATTAGTGCATTCATTTGTCTCCTCAATTAGTATTGGCTCAAAATTCAAAAGAAACCACTCCAACCATTTATAGTAATCAATTAAAACCTCAATATAAAATGAGATAAATCAATAAACCATACAGCGGGCTTAGCCCTTGTGCTAGTAAGAGGAAAGTGTCAAGTTCCAGCACCTCCACCAAATATGATGGCAGCTACATTTTCTGGGTTTGCTTTTGGACTCTGAAAAATGGTTCCCTGGAATATCTGAAAAACAAATATGATGCACATTACCATTTAGCATCCAAACGATTAGAGTCATGCACCACAACTCAAACCAAAAAGAGTGCGTGAAAAAAGAAAATGGGAAACAAAACCCCCTTACTTTTGAAGCTTGTCACATATCACACCGGGCTCCTTTTGTCAAGCAATGAAATCTTGGGTGGAAGCTTTGATGCAATTCCTAACTATATAAACAAAACAAAAAGAAAGTTAGTAAAGAAACTCACAAAGGACAATGCAGTAATCGAATAGTTTAGTTGAATTTAAAAGAAAAGAATAAATCATACCTCTGTCCTCCATAGAAAATGACCGATTATAGTGCTACACAAATTGATCTCACAAATAGAAATTAAACAAAATGGAAAGTTTATTATATGAAAATTTATGCAGTACATTCCTGAATAGAAATTAACAAATAAATCGAAATGATAAATTAATAAGCTCCAACTCTAATCCATTTCATGGTCAATGGAGGAATCTCCTCCCTCAACACCCACCGAGCATTGCATGGGTATATGTATATCCCCTGTACATGCAAATAGCAACCCAGTTCCCTTTCCTGTGCATTTTCAATATCAAAGCAAAGAGGAAAAGAAATCAAAGTGATGAATAGTATAATCTAGTGCCTAATTGAAGAGGTAATAGACGTGAAAGCAGGAAAGGCTGGTTAATGAAGAACAGTAAAAATCAATGTAGGGCAAGAACGGGGAAGTAGTAGTAATAGGGAGGGAAATAAAAGGTAGCAACAAGAGAAGGAGAATTTTGACACGTTGGAGAGGAGTAACGACGGTCTTGACAAAGCCACCACTGAGGCATGCGGCAAGGAGTTCCTTGGCGAAAAGGGGCATGAGGGAGAATGGGAAAGCGCTTTAGCCTTTTATGCTGTGTTTGGTAGAATAAAAATGAGTGAGAAATGAGAAGAAGAGGTGAAAAAAAAAATAAAAAAATAATATATATATATATATATATATATATATAGTTATTTGGTATGAGTAAGAAAAGAGAAATGGACCAAAAAAATAAGATAAGTTTCACAGGTTTGTATTTTTGCATTAAAATATGTGAAAATGTGAAGAGAAGAGGTAAAATGTAACAATTTATGCCTTAAAGTATCACTCTTTCCCTTACTTAATTTCTCAAGTATTGAAAAAATAATAAGTGTCTCTAACTTTTTGTTATATTTGTCCTGTTAGTCTTTTAAGTTAGCATCCTAAAAACCGTTTGATTAACAAAAAAAACTAACAGGACAGATGTAACAAAACATTAAGGACTATTTATTATTTTTCACTACTTGAGGGACTAAGTATGAAAGAGAATAATACTTCGAGGATCAAATTGATAATTTACATGTTTTTTTAGCCGTTAAAAATGTCAAAAAGTATTATTTTTTGGCTTTTTTTGATAATATAGTCGACTATCTGAAATAATAAAAACACAATAGTCAACTATTTAACTAGTAATCTTATTTTTTTTTTCTTATTTATTTTTAAACATATCTATTTTTACTTTATTTTTTATTTTTTTTAATTCACTTATTTTTTATTTTTTATTTTTATTTTTATTTTTTACCTATTTTTTTTATTCAGACTCTTACACTTTGTTTGGTAACGCTAAAATACCTCAGAATAGCGCGGAAAGGAAGAGAAAGTCAAAGAAGTGGTTAAATTTCATCGCATTTGGTATGTGAGAAATGCCGAGAAATTTTTAAAAAAAGAGGTGGGACTCACGGCTTGAAATTTCTTCGCAAAATTGAGAAGATTTAAGAAGAAATTGTCTCAATCTTTGTACTGACGTTTGCTAGCTTCTTAATTTTGAAGCATGTAAATCGATTTTGCCTTAAGCTTTTGTTGCATGTTAGTTATATTATTATTCTTATTATTATAATATTAGTAATAATAATAATAATAATAAATAAAAATTATATTAATAATAAAAATAAACAATAATAATAATAATAATAATGATAAAACCGATTTTCAATAAGGAGAAATCAATTTTTGCTTTCCCCGCTTTTATGTTTCCCCCACATAAGCCCCCCTCTAAATCGATTTAACCCCTTCTCCTCCCCCAACTAAATCGATTTCAACCAGCCCCAGACCTCACCTCTTTTATATATAATAATAATAATAAATAAATAAATATAATATCAATGGTAAAAATAAATATGGTTAATAATAATAAACATAATATTAATAATAAAAATAAATAATAATAATATTATTATTATTAAAAATAATCTTAAAAAATTAATTTTTTATTTTTTTTATTTTTCTTCAACCAAACAACCTTAACAATAATTAATAATAATAATTTTAATAATATTAAAACAGATTTGCAGAAAAATTAATTATACCTACCTAAATCGATTTTCACTCCATCCTAAATCGATTTTCTCGCGCACCTTGTGAATCGATTCTCACCCCTGCCTAGGCTGTTGGTTCCACGTCTAATGGCAAAAATTGGCATCTGTGACATGCAAAATCTGAAGCTACTAGTATTAGCTTTTACGTCAAATACAAAATGGACGTGGTTTTGAACGAAATTGACGCCAATCCAAACATGCTTGTCCCCCCCTGAATCGATTTTAGCTGCCCCCCCTCAACACTCCTTTCATAAAATAATAATAATAATAATTAATAAATAAATATAACGTTCAACCCCCCCGCCCGCCCCAATCGATTTTGGCCGGCCCTGAATCGATTCATATAATAATAATAATAATTAATAAATATAATCTGAATAATAAAAATAAATATTAGTAATAATAATAATAAAATATTGATAATAAATGTGAATTATAAAAATAATATTAATTAAAATAAAATAATCTCAAAAATTAATTTTTTTTTTAATCAAACAACTTTAATTTTTTTTTTTTTTTTTTTTTTTTCCTATACCAAACACAGGACTAAGTTTTTTGACGGAAAGGACGGAGAAAATGTCAGAAAAAAAGAGTCAATAAAGCAAGAGGTAGAAGTTGCATTCATAAAAGCCTACATACCTTCTGCAAAAAACTCTGACACAACTTGTACGTACCAAAAAGATAAGTTGTCGATTCTTTTATCATTAACGAAGCGAAAAACTAAATTTAATTCTTCTTCTGAGATGTTAATCAGATTGTTGAGCACACATGAAACAATAATTAATCAAAACCCTAATAACATAAAAATTAATCAATCCCTTCCACCGAACCAACCCAACAAAAAATCAACGTGTCTGTCTGCCTCTTCCATCTGACATTTCTGTGACGGTGCCATAAATGGTTGCAGTTGAAATTTTCAAAGCAAACCACATGCACCCACGTCTCCAAGTAACACCCGCTCCATCCGACTTGGGTCGTCCACTTTGAAAAAGAAAGCCTACACAATGTCCCTCTTTTAGGCTTAACGGATGTACAAAATAAAGGGCCCCACACTTTTTCAAACTAAATAGAACTTAACAATAAACAACTCCACAAAAATTGAAACTAAAAAATTGGGCTTAAATGATACAAAATCAAACCCAAATATTACCCCCAAAGTTCTTCAACAACTTAATCCAATATTCTGCAGGCCGATGTTCGTCAACGCCTCAGTAAAATTAATCAACGATAAAACAGTCTATTTGAAGCTACAAAACCAGAATCGGAAGATAAGTGTGGAGACATTGCTACAGATTGCCTTTTCTGAGTGATACAAAACAACTGTTAGTATATAGTAGTTGACAAAGTTCATTACCCTAAAATTAGAGTCAAAGGAAATAGTACATACTGACAGTAATATATTATTTAAAAAATGTTTTTATAGTACAAAGAATTTATTTATGCAATTAAAAACACATATAACAGAAATTCTATGAATAGTTGACAAGGTAATTGAAAAGAGACTTCCTTATTAATTAAATATAATATTAATATTTTTCAAAGATAATATGAATATAATATTATCAAGTAGTTCATCTTTTAATTAAGCTTTTGAATCAAAAGTCTTATTTATTGGCATTAATTTCGCCTACTCGCTAATAGAGTCTTTAAAACCATATATGCATTTCACATTAGAGGCTTCCAAAGATGAAATCAACTAATTATTTATGTGGAAGACATTTTAGTGAATTGATTTATAATTCAAAAAATAGTTTCCCAAACATAATAAAATTTTAAAATTAAAAAAAAATATTGAGACCATAAATATAAAGCAGTTGTTGGAATGGAAAATGTTATACTTTTCAAGTACAATATATTTCTATAGAAATATAATTTTTAGGGATATAATTCATGAGAAAATTGACAAAATATGTATGATAACTAATTAACCTTCCTAGAAGAAACATATTCATGATTTCCCCCAAAAATCCATTCTCATGTTTGGAGTAAGTAAAATATTATAGACAATATAATTAATTTTTCCAAAAATACACACAACAAGCACTTCAAAAATTGATAGTTTATAAAAGTAAAAAGTTCCAATAAATGAATCAGAAATATAATGTATTGATATTTAAATTAAGAAAATGTATCAAAAGTTTCAAAATAATAAATCTTACAAATTTGAAATAATATAAATTAAAATAATCTTCATTTAATAAATTTTATAAATTAACATACAAAGAATGATTAATTGTCTAACATGAGACATTAGATTTAAACCATCTAAAAGGTGAACTAATGGTGGATATACATGACCTTTAAAATTACATTGCATGCCCTATACAAAATATTTAGTATGTAGAAGAGTCCAACATACTCATAAGAATCAATGCAGTTATTATTTAACAGAGACAAGAATAATGTGGTCTTTTGAATTTTGACTTAGTAAAGGTTTAAATACATTTTTACTTACCATTTTATTTTTTGTTTCAGTTTATTTTTAATTTAAAAAAATTACTTTATCCTCTCACATTAACTTAATCAACTTAGTAACATGTGGCAATCTATGAGATGCACATAGATAGGCATTTGTCATGCTAACAGAAAATGATACTGTTAGTACAAATTAAAAACTATTGGAATGACTAATTTGATGTAACAAGACATTATACAAGGATTAAAGCGAAAATTTTAAAACTTATTAAGGGACCAAATTGAAACCAAAAAACTAAGATGAAAGACCAAAAATATATCTTTGTCTATCTTATATGAATAACATGTAGCGTGTATAATAGTGCATTGCATCCTTTTAAGTTTTAAAAGATAATAATAACTGAATATTATAAATTTATAAACATACTATTAAAAATAAAAGTATTGAAACAATAATAAACAGATAATTAATTTCAAAATAATATTAAAAATAAGATTAATATGATGGAAAAAACATGATACGTAAATTCGTTAATAATCAAAAAATAAATTATTATAAATACAAACTCTTAAATATATTTTCTTCTAAATACACTATTTTTAAGTATTAAATTATGAATTTCAAATTATTCATTCTTGTTTTTGCGTGACATGTAAGTGATCAATAAATATTATCCATCTCATTTGATTTTTTTCCTGGAAATCGTAGCTATATACGAAGCTCACCAGTGGGTTTTATTTTAGCTACGACATATGCTTTTTATACACTTAAAAGTTTCTTTGATTAATGGGTTCCTTTCATCGGAAAATGCTAAGTGGTGCTCGCTGCACGCAAGGCGCCTATAACAGTGGCGTCACTGGAGAGTAATAAATTTGCAAAAAAGGTGCTCATAATAGTGGTGCTACTCATCTCCATTTTTTACAAAGGAAGCACCATATTTACAGGCACCACTTGTTTTTTAACGTTTTGCACACAAGACGCCTGTGGAACAAGCGCACTCGTTATTTCCCCCCCCCAAAATTGGAACAAAGCCACAAAACGCTTCCCCATTCAATTGAAATATTTAAGAACCAATTACGAAAAAAGATAATGAGGTTGTAACAGTTCTCAATTGAGTGTTCTTTCTTCTGCAATGATTTTTTACATAAGTGCCACGATCCTATTCACCAAAAATATTGTGCCACACCCAAAAAAATAAGATAGGTTTAAGCGGATTCATATAAAACCACAATGTTTTTTTTTTTTGGTTTCCCTTTTTTGGTGAAAAAGGGCCAAAATCCTTTCATATTTTATTCATCAGTGGCACTGACAGTATCTGTTTGCCTAGATATGGGCACTTGCAACCTAGTGTTATCAAAATCAAATCCGTCATTGACACAGCAATACTACTCGGTTAATGAATCACTGGTCGGATTAGTGAATTATAAGGGATCAATTGATACTGGTATAACTTACATCAATTATTATATTATTTAATAACTTGATATAGAATATGCTTTTTATAAATCTAACTGTTGAATTATAATTTCATATTATCAAGATTGTTTCTGTCAAGTTTTGTCAAAATTAAATAATAATAATAAGAAGGTAATCAAATGACTCATGTTTTATTATATTTTGAAAAATATATATTACGTCTATTTTGATTTATATGAATAAGGTATCAAATAATTTTTGATTAATATAAAATTTTGTATACAAGATCTACGTTAAAGAAACTTTCAATCCAACGATAAATTTTAAAATAAAATTATCCAATTAAAAATTATTGAATGGTGTAATAGTTGGTATAAGTTACATCGGTGTCATTTGATCCCTTCCATATATATATGTGTGTGTGTGTGTGTGTGTTTTAAATGAAAACACCTCTTATAATAAGAAACGAGAACTATTAATTTTAACCTTTGGATTACAATTAAAGAAAATCTAATGAATGGGATTAAAACCTAATTAAAAAAATGTTACATGACTACTTCTCCACTTTCCCTTTCTTCATTGCACATCAACCACTTGTCGTGCACAACACAATTCTACCGCATCCAACATGCCTCTACAAACAATTAAGGGTAAAATGCATGGGCATAGGCACTAGGGGAATGCTTGCGGATTGGGTTGGATCGATTTTGAATAGAAAAACCATTTGATTCAATTACTTCGATTTTGTTAATTTATCATCTAATCAGTTTGGTTTAAAATTTAAATCCAATCCGATTCAATTTAATTTAAAACGGTTTGGATTGAATCAGTTTTTAGTTTTAATCTTATTATTGTATTTTTAAAAAATATTAAAAAATAATATGATATATAATAAATATATTAAAAATAATTTAAAATATCAAATATTTCATTAATGAGTCATTATATAACTAATACTAGAATAACTCTTCAAATATATATTTTTAAAAATAAATTTACACAACTTGATAATTATGTTTTTGTATTTTTACTCAAATATTTACTAAAAAAAATATCTTTAAATAAATATATTTTTTATAAACAAGTATAATTTATGTGATAATTTTACGAATATATAAAAAATAAAAACATAAACATGAGTGATATTAGAAAATTATAAGTGAAAATATATATGCATGTATATGTTCGGTTTGAATTGGATTGGATCGGTTTTCAAAATCAAATCCAAAATCCGATCTAATCCAATAAAAAATTTCAGTTTTTTCCATTTTTAATTTTTTGGTTTTCGATTTATTTGGTTTTCATTTTTTTGGATTGGTTTTTTCGGTTTTAATTAGATTGGATCGGTTTATAAAGACAGCTAATAGGCACTGCATTAGGCTTAGGAAAGTGAAATCTAAAGGGGAAAAAAAAGACCCTAATTTGTGCCTCTGTATTAGAAATATCTAATATATAGCTATTAGCTAATTAAACATTGTACAAAGTGAGGACATAAAAGAATGAAGAACTTAATATTTCAGGTCTGTTACCTTTCAATTAAAATGGAAGATAAATTATAAATGGCAGCATAAGTAATTCAAGCACTGCAATGTGACGACGTGACGTGAACAAATTGAGAAAGGAGGGACAATTGCAAGACGGAAAGGAGTCACATGACTTTTTTTTTTAATTAGGTCTTAATTTCATTCATTAAATTTCCTTTAATTGTAATTTAAGAATTAAAATTAATAGCTCTCATTTCTCATTATAAGAGGTGTTCTCATTTAAAATACCATTTTTATATATATAACAAAGTATAAACCTGATTTAGTGGTACGGTAATCCTATCTCAAAGAGAAGGCTCGAGGCTTGGGTCCTTTGGTTGCTGTTTTGAGTCTTTGCTGCTCAGCTTTTGTTTGAGAATAGTGTAGTTAGAATTGCTTGCAGTTGAGAGAGAGAAAAAGTGAGTATGAGTATGCACATCGTGAGAGAGAAAAAGTGAGTCAGAATTTGCAGCAGCCTTGCAGAGGGAAAGCACAGTAGCAGACCTTTCAAGTGAGAGTGGAAAGACGTTGCTCGGGGAATGTAAAACGCAACTCAGATCAGAATTTAAACCGGTTTGACCCGAAGTGATTAAACCAGTTTAATCTGGTTTAAGGCCTGTTTGATGATGTAAATACTGCATTAAGAGCATAACCGATCAAATTATTAAACCGACTTGACTATAGGTCTGGTTCTCAGTCGGACTAGTTCAACCGGTCTGTCTAAGCTAGGTTTAATAATACTGCAACCTATCCTTTAAATTAGGTCACTTTTTTTCTAAAACAATTATTTCTTTTGGAAATTAATATATATTTTATTTAAATTTAGTTTAATATAAATAAACTTTTTAAATTTATTATATAATTTAAATATTACTGATAGGTAGTTTCAATTATTATTTTCTTAAATTTTAAAACTAAAAAAAAGGAAAATAATTAATTTTTTGAGAAAACACAATTAATTATTTTTCTTCAAAAAGCCATTTCTTGTAAAATTAATTATAAAAAATAAATGTCACGTATAAAGAAAAAATGTCCTACAAGACTAATTATGTATATTAGATAATGAATATATAACATATTTTCATCATTAAAAGGTGTAGCAATTTTATATTATTCATATAATATTTTTACAATACTAATTTTTCAATTCTATTTTTACATAAATTATCTTATTTTATATTTTATCGTTTTTATCTAAAAAAAAGTATATGAAAATTAAATAAACACAAGTAAACATGATTTCTCTTTATTGAAGAGATAAGGTGAATTAAAATTTATAAAGTGTGTTAAAAATATGTGTTCCTAACCTTTCTCAATAAATTATTAATGATATGATGAATAACCATCGTGAATTAGAGAAGTACATTTTAAAAAGCAATTAAATTGTGTGCATTCAAACTAAAACAAAGAATCCAATATACCAATTATGTTTATTTACTTCATCTCTTAAATTTGTAATATGAACTTTAATTCACCTTATCTCTTAAATAAAGAGAAATTAATATTGTAAAAATAAAGATAATATTGTAAAAAAATAATTCTCTTTATTTAAGAGATAAGGTGAATTAAAATTTATATTACAAATTTAAGAGATTAGGTGCATAAACATAATTGAATTCTTTGGGTCTGAAACAGGATTTTTGGTGAATGGGATCCTGGCACTTATTTTGAAAAGAGTTAAATATGTTTTTGGTCCTCTTAAAATATGACAAAATTAATTTTAGTCTTCAAATTTTTTTCTTTGAATAAAGTCCCTCAAATATTAAAAATATCTTAATTAGATCATTATGCTAAACTTTGTTTAACTTTTCTGTTAAATGATGGTCATATCAATTTCTAAGTAATTAAAGTATTTTATTATATGAAGTGTCCAATGATAATTTTTAATAAAAAATTATACAATTACTTTTGCTTTAGGGTTAAAAAAATCAGTAATTTAGGGTTAAACATGTAATAATTTTATTCAAAAAGTATATTACTAATCTGACTTGGACATAACAGTTGACATGAATGGTTACATTAGCTAATTAATAGCGACTGTGATGCTAATATGGCCATCATTTAACATAAAAGTTAAACAGAGTTTAGCACAGGGATTTAATTAAGGTATTTTTAATATTTGAGGGACTTTATTCAAGGAATTTTTTTTCTAAGAACTAAAATTAATTTTGTTATATTTTTGAAGGACCAAAAATATATTTAATTCTTTTGAAAATCACTGCATAAAAAAAAACACTCATTTGAGAACTGTTACAGCCTCATTATCTTTATCCATATTTGGTTCTTAGATATTCCAATTGAATGGGGAGGCTTTGCTCTGGATTTGGAAGTAAAAAAAAAAAAAAACTCGGGATGGAGCTTGTTCCACAGGTGCCTTGTGTGCAAAACGTAAAAAACAACTAGAGCTTGTAAATTTGGTGCCTATGTATGTATGTATGTATTTACTTAT
The DNA here is from genome assembly GCA_004329165.1 of Spatholobus suberectus. Lineage (NCBI taxonomy): Eukaryota > Viridiplantae > Streptophyta > Magnoliopsida > Fabales > Fabaceae > Spatholobus > Spatholobus suberectus. The sequence continues at coordinate 27,606,348 of CM014737.1, read as the reverse complement.
ATTTTGTTGCGCCTAGAAAAATACTAGATGTGTATCATAGGTTGTAGAAATTAATCCTTTTTCTTTATTAGAGATTGGAGACCATGTGCATTGGTTAAAGTTATGCGAATAAATCAATTGGTGAAAAGGTGAATACCAATATAAAATCCTTATGTTTTAGGGTTTTTGTATTTGTGCATTTTCTTGAATTTAAACCAATTTAAAGTTCAATTTCTTCTTTAATTATTAGTTTTAGCTTTAGTTTCCAATCTTATGTTTTCAAAAAATTTAAACAATAAGGATCTTTCAGCACAAACTTCCTTCACTAAGGAGCTGAAACATGTAAAAATAGAGAAATAATGTTGAGTTTCAATTAATTAGTTAATTATTTTTACCATTTGTCTATTGCAGATTTATTATTATTATTATTAGTTAATAGACACACTAGTATTATTTTATCAATGTGTGAGTATTATTTTATCAATGTGTGATTGTTTATGAGATATTTTTTATGTAATTTAAATTCATAATATAAGAATTTTTTTACATACAAAGATATCTAATTATTATACACATTCAAAGAATTTAAAATGAATTGTTTGATTCATAATATATAATTATTTTTACACATATAAAGTTTTTAATCTTTAAATAGTAATGCTAGTACAAAAAGTGCTTTTTAGATAGGTTGTTTTTAACATTTTAGACCAGTTTTGTGTGTAGATGTAAACTTAACTAATATAAAAAATTAGTACTGTCTAAATCAATTGTAGCCACAGCCAATAGAGTAAGTAAACTTTGTTTTTTTTTTTATAACAAAAGCATTGCAATTATAATTCCTCCTTGATATACAATACAATCCAATACAAAAACTATAGATACAAAATTGACACTAGATATAAAACAAGTACAAAACAACTACATTTCATTATAATAATATATAGTACATCTCATATATAAAAAAAAGTGAAGTACAATTCATTAGAATCACTAATCGAAAACAACAATTCATGACATGTCTACTACTTGTTTGATCCAATAAAACATAAATTTTATTCCATCTTTCAAGGTAGCTCTCCTTCCTTCTCTTTTATTCTACATTTTTATGATCATAAACCTTATGCTTGTATTATATTAATTAATCTTTGTCAAAACTATCATCATTGTTTTTTACGCTCCAACACTAATTTTCTAGTGTTTTTTAGGTTTGATCCAATAGAAAATGGGTCTTACAGTGTATAAAGCAATAATGATAGCTTTGATAAAGATGAATGAATATAATTAGAATGGAAGGTTCATGGTCCCAGAAATGTGGAACAAAAAAGGGAGAAGAAGAGTTTGGAAGAAAGAATTGAATTTCTATTAAAACAAATTAAAATAAAAAGAAGGAAAATACATAATTGAATGAGAAACAATGAATCTAAGAATATCAGTGATGATGAGGCATTAGAGTGGCAAAGCAGGCCAGCCTGACCCATTTTGGCTCGCCTTGCCACTAGCCAGCCAAAGACGGGCCGGGGCGGGCTGGCCCTCCTGTTAAGGGGTGTGCTAAAAGTTCTATGCCATCTTATTTAAGGGCTGGCCTGCTAGAAATTAAAAAATAAGAAAAAGAGAGGGAAAAAAGGGAATTTAAGTTTAATAAAAAAATTCAATACAAGTATAATTATTGGTTAATTAATTTAAAATTATATATGTTTAATGTTAACATTTTGAAAGTAGAAATATACATCCGAGTATATTAGGTGTATTTAATTCTTAAAATTTGTTGCTAATTTAGTCATCTTCTTTTTCTTATTTCTAACTAGCAAAGGATTAAGGAGCAAATAGCAAGTTGCTTTACTTGATTAATGTTTACACTTCTTTGGATCTTAAATATTATCAAGCTTAAAAAAATAATTTTTTTACAAAAAAATAATGTGGCCTGCCTATCAATGGCTTGCTGGGTTGGCGAGTTGGGAGGGGAAGGCTAGCGTGGGTTAGCAAGTTCAATCACATAGCCCACCCCTCCAATTTTAGGTGGGCTAGCGAGCTGGCTCGTCGGCTAAACCCATTTTGCCATCCCTATGAGGCATGCATGATGAGGTTTATGATTAAGTGGGGATTCTTCATGAATTTGTTAAGACAATAAAATAAAACAAGGTAAGCAAATAAGATAAATAATAAGCATAATCAAAATGTAAAAATACAAAAATAAGAAAATTAATTTACTTATATTCAAATTTTGTGTGGGGATATTCTTTTATATCCCTTCATTGTGATCATCTCATATTGCATATACATAATGTTCTTTGTGCAATGCCAGCAACCTTGATGAGAAAGAAAAAGTCTCATAAATATCAAAGCTTGATTCGTCAATCTCATCATTAGCATTCATCCTTATTCCTTGGAGGACCACATATAATCATTCATTAAATAGACTAGTGACATAAAACACACATTTCCTATGGATTGCCATAATAAAAAGCTAATCATTCACTACAAGAAAATGCTTATTTACCTACAAGTAATTACTCGCAGATTTGGATCCATCAGTAACTCAACATTACCAATAGATAAATCCATCAGTAAAATAAATAGTCGTAGGTAACAATGAAAGAGCATTATTGACAAACATTTTTCAAAAAATGGTTGAAATTTTTGGCACCTTTTAGTGAGAACATTTTTGATGGTAATATACATATGAATTTTTTTGTAGGTAAAAATATTCATGGTTAATATGGTAAAATCCGTTGATAACTATAATAGATCAAAAAAATTAAAAAAAAATTAAAGTACTCAAGGATAAATCTATTGGTAATAATTGTAAAAAAAATAATCCATGGATAACTTAGAAATATATGTTGGTAACTATACAAGGACAAAAAATATATAAAATGTTTTTAAATTACCTACGAATAATTTTGTTAATAATAAAATCGGTAGGCAACATAAAAAATCAATAGGTAAGCATTTTATTTCTTTTTGCATGTGCCCTTATTTTCCCTAAAACCCTTTACCCTAAATTGTGCCCTTGGCCTAATCTCAGCACTGTCGCTCCTCAGTGTCACCCCCCCTCACTGTTGCGTCACCTATCTCTTCCACCTTGACCCAAGTCGCACAGGTTGCCCAATTGATTTTCCACTTCCTTGCACTACTAGCATTTTCTCATTGGAGTGTCCTAACTCTCTTCAACGCTCTTAAACACCATTTCCTAACTCTCTACAAAGATGCTTCTACAGACCTTTACACCAACCCTTTTTCCTTTCTCTTCAGAATTAACTCCTGTCTAGAAATCAAAGCCCTCATCATATTTTCAACTAACCCTAAACCTACACAACCTTAGATTGTAATGGACCTAGTAGAGATTGAGGTAACTACGATGCCTGTGATGCTTGTGATGATGATGGTCGACGCGAGTTCAACTCTGTTGAGTTCCACTTGTGGGTTAAGTGTATAACCAACTATACCCTCTAACAATAGGTACATTTCTTCAACTATTTTCTTTTTGGTTTTTAAACCCTAAAAAAATGCTATTATTCAAATGGCTCTTCATCAATTTCAATTGGGTATTTGGTTTTTTCAAATAGGTCTTCTTTGTTTTCAATGGGTGTTTGGTTTTTTGAAATGGGTTTCCATCGTTTTCAACTAGGTATTTGGTTTTTTCATATGGGTCTTCTTCGTTTTCAACTAGGTGAGGACAAAAGCTGAGGCTGGGAGCAATAATTAGGAAGGGGATTAGCAAAAATCATGCCAAACGGTCACCTGCTACAACTATCACTTTTATGTTTGAACCATATATTCATATAAATGAAGGGTTAATGGAGACCTTGACTCTTGAGGAAAAAATAGAATGGGTTGATAGTAGTCCTACCCATGTGTTTGAAATTGATCTAGTAACACAACTAGTTATGTTTTTCTTATTTGTTCTCTTATGATTTTGGTTACGCTCTTCTCACTGGTTTGATTGGTAATGCTAATATTATTGTTATTTGATCCATATTTTGTGTAGAATTAAAAATTATTTGGTTTGTCTCTTGGGTTTGGTGCTTAAATGGTAGTTTGTTTGATCTTTGTTATGTATTTTGCTTTCTGATATTTAACTGAACATATGCATGTCAATTTATTTCTAAGCAAATTTATGATTTTATGCTAATCCCTAATTCCTATTTGAATGTTATGTTGGCTTCTTGCCGTTTTTATTTTTTTAAAATTTGTTTATTCATTTTAAGGATCTTTTTGACCATTCATCTCTACTTTCTAGTGAAATTGTCCTGCAATGTCTGGATCCGCCTTTAGAAATGAAGTATTTCATTGCTTGTGATTTTTAGTTGTACATGGTAGCATCACAATGATGTTATGATTGACATTATTATTTTTTGCTTTCCAATGCTGCTGCCTACTAGCAATTGTAAAAGCAAAACAAAGATCATGTCATCCCTATGTTGTTATGATGATTCTAGCCTTACTTGATGAGTGAAATTGTAATTGTTTATGTGTGTGTTTTGTCTTAAGTCTTAATTGTTTGGTTTGATTCTCTTGATCATTGATTTGATCCATGAGCTCAATTAAAACTTAAAGAGATAATAATTGAAAAGATGTTTTTTAAAGAACTTAAATTAAGCTAAGAGTGATTTTGCAATAACAGATTCAATGGTGAAATAACAAATTAAATTGATCTTGTTTTTGAAAACTATCATCAAGAGTGAAATAATAGATTATGAATTAACAATAATTGATTATTTTGCTCTATTTTGACTTAAGAAAGGTTGGTCTTATTGTTTTAATCGATTAAGTAAGGCTTAAATATGTTTTTAATCCCTATAAAATCAGTTAAATTTGATTTTAGTCCTTATAAAAACATTTCTTTGGTTTTCATCCTCATAAAACTAAAATCATTGTTTTTAGTCCTTACTGATATATGACACTTGTTAACTGGTTTTGTGTTTAACAGAAGGTCAAGTGACAATATCAGGTGGTACTCACTAGTATATGTAGTACCATGCTAACATGTGATACCTCTAAAATTTTTCAAGATTTCAAAAATAAATGTTATTTATTTGCCTTAAAATAAAGTTTAGGGACCAAGCAAATTTATTTTAGATTTTAGAGAGATGAAAATTAAAGAAAAATGTTTTACAGGGACCAAAACTAAAATTGGCTCATTTTATAGGAACAAAAAAAAAACAATTATTTCAAATTTTAGAGGGATAAAAAAAATTACAGGGACTAAAATCAAATCTTACTCATTTTATAGGGACTAAAAATATATTTAAGCCACTAAGTAATTAAATAATTGATTATATGACCTTTCAAAAATATAGGCTTTTTATAATAATCAATTTAAGGATTAAAATCATTGATTATCTTGTTCTTCATTCAAATCCTGGTGTTTGTATGAAAAAAATAATCAATTATGATTAAAATAATTGATTATTTCAATTTTGTCTATAAATAACGAACTCTTGGTCTGTTTTCAAGTGTGACCCCATTTTCAAACTAAGAGTCACTTTCTAAAAAGCAATTTAGTGCAAAAGATTCTAAAGCTTAATGTTTTCATCTTCTAACATCAAATCTTGAGCTCATTAACAAATCATTATCATGATTCAAAGGGAGTCATCATCACCTCAATAAGCGTAAACTTCAATTTATGTGTTTGTCATGATTCTAAGTGATACCAAACCTAAACCTCATGGTGTAATTGTTGTTTTCTTGAGATGTTTCTCACGTGTTGCTTGTAAAGGTTTCTACAAGTGGGTTCAAGGTTTCTTGTATGGTTTAACAACCTTGTGGGTTTGGTTTTTGTTTTTGTTTTTGTAATTCTTTTTTTTGTCAATTGTGTGTTCATAAAACATTTGAATTACTAGTGGGAACACTCAATCAAATTGATTGAGAACTGGATGTAGATCATAGTGGGGTGATTGAACCAATATAAAAATTCTTGTGTCTTTTCTCTCTCCACCTTTCTCTTTTTATCTTGCTAATTTATGATCATTAGATTGTATATTGAATATGGTTCATACATTCATCATATAAGATCTGCATTAAAAATTACATTTAGGCAATCTTTCTTCCACATCCCACTGCGTAATTGATTGAATCAGTAAACATCAAAAGTTTTGGTAGAAAATTCTTTAAGGGACCTGAAAATTTTTAAAGAACCAATTCACTCCCTCTTAGGCTTGCCATTTTGACTAACAACAATAAACTATATGTGGCAAATTATTAACGGTGTTATACATGATTGATGTTATTTTCTTTTCCTTTTCTTTTTATCCAATTCTATTTCTCAAAACCCTTTTCTTCATTTGCTTGCCTTTAATTAATTTTGTAATGGCCTTTATGAGGGCATCTAGATGGCTCAAGTAATAAATATTTTTGAAATAAAACAAATTATCCAGCCTTTAGAGAAGTTTGGCATATTAATTAAGAGGACTAATGAAGATGTTTGCTTAACTTTGCTTGATATCTTATTCATAGCTATTATAAAGGCTATATTACAGCTATTCTTGGTGATTTTCTCAAGTAGTCTCATACATTTGACCATTCTTTATTTATAACTGCTCCAATCGTTAGGCTCCTTCATTGTCGTGGAAAGAGATCAAATAATTGCTGGTGCTACATTTTTTTCTTTTCTTTGAGAAGTGTGGAGAGGTTGCTGCAATTGGGGAATCTCTTGATTATAGAGGCCAAGGATAGGGAGACAGATTTCTTAGTATGCTAGTGCTATTTATTGCTTCTATGGATTGACAATTCTTGTGCTTAATTGATAATGAATCAATGATTAATAATTTGTGGAGTATATTGAAATTCCATGGTTATTTTTTATTGTTTATTCTGACTCATATTTAGTATTAAATGACAAGAAACAATATTTAAACTTGTGTTATTGTGGAGTTGCTTTGTGTGATGATTTGGTTGTTTACTTTTAGTAGGTCATTGAGGTATCTAAATACGGATGAATCTTTGGTGAAATATCCATTGATTTCTATGTTTTTCAGTTATGAGAAGAAACAAGCACCACACTAGGAAAGCTTAGGGTTTGTTTGGGTTGGTTGCAAGTTTTTAGTTTTTGGTTTTCAAATGCATTTTTCACAACAAAATGTGTTGGTTAAAATTGAGCTAAAATGGTTTTCAATTCAATTTCAAAACACTTTCACATTCATTTTCAAAACCAAGAAAAAAGGATTTGTGAATTTAGGGTCCGTTTGGGGTGGTTGTGAGTTTTTGGTTTTCAAATCTAATTTTCAAAACAAAACGCATTTGGCTAAAATAGAGTTGAAATGATTTTTAACTCAGTTTTAAAACACTTTTACATTCATTTTCAAAACTAAGAAAAAAAGGTTTGTGAATCTATTTTTTAGTTTTTAAAAAAGTACACATCATTATATTTGACAATGGCTCTTCCCACCACCACCACTAACACAATCGTTGCCGCTGCTGCTGCTACAATCACCACCACGACCATCAGCGTCACCACCACTATCACTATCGTCGTCACCATCACTATTATTGCCACCTTATCACCACCACAAAAACATACCCTTAAACTAATTTTAACAAAATAAAAAATTCAAAATGAGTTTATTTTGAAATCAAAAATTTGAGAAAAAAACTAAAAATAGTTTTTAAAAACTAAAAACTAGTTGTAGTTTTTAAAATTTTGAAACTCAACTAAAAATCACCCCAAACAGCCCTTTAGTGTTTAGTTTTAACAAAACACATCCTCGTCACATTCGACAATAAAAGCATGTTTTAGTCCTTTTGCCCAAAAGCAGTTAGTGAATCTATCACACAAAACCAATCCATTAATGTCTTTGTCAATAAAAACATCATACCAAACTCAATTAATGCTGTACAACTAACTCAATTTGCCTTATCAATGATACTGTAGGTGGTTTTGAAAGACTAAAATAAACTTTTTTCAAATTAGAGGGACTAAAAAAATTATTTTTAAATATGGGGGACCAAAAATGAATTTACTCCAAATTTGAGGGACCAAAAACATATTTAAGCCAAAAAAATATTAAAACTAATTTTTAAAAACTAAAAATTGATTGTAGTTTCAAGAAACAAAGTTGGTTACCAATTTTTAAAAACTAAAAACTGATTGTAGTTTCAAGGAACAAACTTGGTTACTTTGGACATGGACTTCAAATTTTGGCTTTAGTTCGGATAGCTTTTTTATTTTGGACTTAAGAAATTATCTCTGGCTTGTTCATTAGGTTTATTTTTTTAGTCTAGTGTTTTGAGTGATTTTAATTTAGTATTAGGCAATAGAAAAGCAAAAGGTAGAAAAACAAAAATAAAAAGGTTATTTTGATAGATTTAATATAATATAGATATATTATAAATTATTAAATGAAAATCTTAAGATTTATATTTAAAAAAATATATTAATTAAGCAATAGAATCCAAATGAATTTATTGAAAATAGTCAAGATAAGTTGCTAATGTATTGATTCCAAGCCTTGGAAAAAGATTCACGTGATATTTAAATTAAAATAAAATTAAAATATTATCAATAATATAATTTAATTTCTAATTTTTTTACTTTTTACAGTTCTTAATGTTCATTTTTATGTGTTACTAGTTAAGAAGGTATATATTTTGCACATCTTTGCATGTATTGGTAATTGGTGCATATCATTTTTAATATTAAAATGTAATATATAAATCAAGGTTGAAATTTCTTTTTAATATGAATCTTAGTTTATTCATCACTTACATGTATTTATAAATAGTATTTGAAAGTAAAATATTAAAACCATTAATGATTATAGAAGTTAGATGCCGTGTTAATCTTGGCAGTTGGATAAATTGGTTAGAGATAGTAATATTAAGATTGGAATGAAAAGACCAATTGAAGTTGTGTGAATATAATTTAATTTTATATATTATTTTTGTTATTATCTCTATTAACATAACCCAACCTAGTTTTTGGTGAGTTAAGGTTTGATTGGGTTGGGTTGACTACTCTAGGAATGTCAACGGGGTGGGGTAGGCATGGGGAGTAGCTATCCATTACCCGCCCAGTCGGTTAAACTCCTCCCCCCTACCTGGGTACCCCGTTAAACGGATATCCTTAAATATTAAAATATTCACATGTATTCATGGATATCTACGAATACTTCCTAAAAAATAAAAAAATTAACAATTTTTTTGTGTGTGCTGTGGACAACCATAAAGTGTTGCAGATATCACTTTGAATTTATAAATTAAAGAGTTATTATTTAAAATAATTACTTTGAACATAGATTTTAATTATTCTAACAATCTTTCTAAAAAAACATAGTTTAAAGGCCCACAAATTTATGTTCCTTTTCTTCCTGTAATATAATTATATAAGATTTCTCTCATAATGAACAATCGTTTTAAAATTTTAGGACAAATTTTATGTAATTTTATCTATATACTATATAAGGGTATTTAAATAAATATATAATAGTAGGTAGTGGGTATTTGTGGGTATAGGTATCATGATACTCGCAGCCACCTCGTTAATAAGCGGATAGTGGGTATATCCATTTAAACTATTTGCGGGTACCCATTTTCTACCCGTCAAGGATTTTTCGCCATCCTTAGTTGACTCGTTTGACATCTCTAGTTTTTAGTACCATATTACTTTTCTCTTGTTTTTATCTAAAAAAAGGTGAAAAATAACCAATGCAAGATGTTATAATTTTAATGGAAGTACATTTTGCCCAACTTTTTTTTTTTTGGTGGTTTGGGGGTGGAGGGATTCTTATCATCTAATAAAGTAAAAGTTATGCTATGCTTTCACTTTTAGTTAATTTAGAACTTAATTTGTGTCTTCCACCTTGATAGCTATAAACAAAGAAAACCATAACTTGCCAAAGTAGAAGTGAATAGAAAATAAAGGGTGACAGCCTACACACAAGTGGCTCCATCAGTAGCAATAGGATAACCACCACTATTAAGAGCAGCAACAGTTGTAACTAGACGACCACCACTAACAACAAGACGACTAGTAGCTACATAACTCCAAAATTTTTAAATTACTAGATTGTATAAGAAACCAATTAGATTATTTTTTTATTTAATTTTTTAAATATGTACATTAATTGTTCAAACTTAATTAATTTGCTTTAAGTTATGTTGGTTCAAGCTTAAGTTGAATTTATTTATTTTTATTTTTATTTATTCTAATTGTTTTTTATATGATTTATATATAAAAACAAACTATTTAATTATTTAAAAACAAACGTGCAGGAAATAAAAAATTAAAAAAATATAATTACTAACGGACAAATCCATAGTTAATTTCACATGCAAAAATCTGTTGATAACTTACCCACATAAAAATTCATTGGTACTTTGTCCATAAAAAAATTTGTTGGTACTTTATCCACACAAAAAATTCGTAGGTAATTATTGACAGATAAATTCGTGGGTAATTACTAATAGATAAATCCGCAGGGAATTGGAACATTTCCCACAAATTTATTGTCAATAGTCTGTCAATAATTATCAATGGATATCGATATCCATTGGTAATAATTACTCTCAAGGATACTACAGACGAATTTTTGTCCATGGAAATTTGTCGGTAAAATTAAATTATCGATAGATTTTTGGAGTTATGGACAAAATATGTTTGTCGGTAACAACAAAATTTATTATAGTGTTCTCTTTCCCTCAAATTCTCTTTCACTTTATTACTTATGATAAATCTAAACCCCCAAAAGGGAGAAAAGTATTGGTTATTGTGATTATACGAATAATGTCAAGAGGGAGTAACACATTCCATACATTAAGAGGAAGAGATAAAGATGTGAAAGTAATAAAGAAAATGAAAATTCTATACCCTTAGCATAAAGAGAGCAACAAAAAGGTACCTCATTACATCAAATGGTATTCCATCTTGAATTTCTAAAAGCTTCTCCACTGTGATGCAAGACTTAAGGTAAATGGTTTCTCATTCATATCATTCATTCATATTTGTCATTAGATTAGTTCATATCTAGGATCATTCATTCAGTATGCTACTTTTTGGAGTTTTATGTTTTGTCCTCCTTTGGGACCATCCTTAGGATTTGATAAATGTTGTTAGGACCCTTTGGGTTATCTATTGGGAGGTTATATTATTTCTGATGTGTGCCTCTATATAATTACATACTTTTTGACTATATGTTTGGACTATCTTGATCTATTTAGGGATTAGATACCTTTGGCATTAGCCTGTGCATTTCACGACATCCCGCAAAATTATAATTTTAGTAGTAGTAGTAGTAATAGTAGTATTAATAATACTAATAATAATACTAATACTACTACTACTACTAATGATGATGATGATGATGATGATGATGATAATAATAATAATAATATATTTAATTAATAAAATGAGCTTAGTTAAATAATAAATGAATGGGCTTAAGTGAGGAGAGATGGGTTCTTATAAGGAGAAGCCCCTTAAGGCCCAACAAAAGAGGAATCAATAAGGAAAGGAAGAAAGAGAAAGGAGAAAGGGAAAGGAGAGTAGAGGGAATCACCATTCACCATAGGAGTCCTTAGGACTCGTGTTGTAGCACCCCTCTGTGCTACTAAGGTTAACTAATTCCTATTTTACTTTATTTAAAACTATTGTTTAGTTTGTTTATAAAAATATGCATACATTTTTTTTGCAATAATATGATAATAAAGATGTGAGCGTAGAAGATAACCTACATACATTAGATATAATCGTACATGGTATCACATACATACATAAACATCAGAATATGTATTTGCGTCAACAACATGATCCTTATGCCATATCCATAACACCAACCCAAAGAATAAAAAGTATCTAAAAAAGAAGCAAGGAGTGATGTGTGTGCATACATAAATAGTCAACCCCACAAATATATTACATCAAAAGGGGACGGGGTTACAACACTCATTCCCTACCAGTTGGTTGTACTAAGTAAAACAAATTAAACCTCTCACTACCCTCTTTGTTAGACCATCATAATCTATAAGGAAGAATCCCCTGCTTGACCCTCTACCTCCTCTACAGCGTCCAGATCCTCAGAAAGTACAGCCATAATCACGGGCAGTTTCAGTTCTTCATGGGACTTGAGGAGAAGCATGACCAGACATCCTTAAAAGCTCAATGAAATGAACATGCACATCCATTGGATCACAATGACACCTTTTGTTACATATCGAACTATCAGCAAATTGTTGTCTCAAAACTCTGCTAACTCTGCCACAATGTTGTAACCCTAATTTGGCTGAGGGATGGTCGAGTGTAACTCTATGCTAAATATGGATGCATAAAGGTGTTCGTCATCTGCTCCCGTGAATCATTGCGATTATCACAGTTACACATAAACAATCACAAATAATGCAAGGATAAGTTAACAAAAACAAGAAAGCACATATATCTAATTTCACCCAACAAAAATTTCACATTAAAGAAATAAGAAAAGGCGTAATTAAAATCATGTGGTCAAAGGAAATCATACGTACACAACTTAAGGATATACACAACCTACTTTTTAGCAACATCAATAATCACGCATTGCATGTCATGAATGCAACAACTGTTCCATGGAGACTTCTACAAGTGAAGGATCAGGCAGCATTTTCCTTAATCATGACAAATAATATCTACAACAACAACACTAGCACATGCTGAAAAAACAATTGGGGAATAGCTGACACTATTATATGGAAATGATATAGAGGTTCTTTGAGATAGACAACGTGGGTGTAGGCTTCACCACAACACAGGATTTGCACTAAAGATCATTATATTATTTACAATAATAAAATTTTTCAAGATTATTAAAATACATGAATTTTAATTTGAATATATCTCTTTATATAATTTTAATATAGTTTATCAATTAATTTGAGGTAATTTTAAATGATAAAATAAAATATAGTGTGAAATTTTACTAAATAAATGTTTAGAAATTGTCAAAATAAGCCATGCTTTAGGGCTAAAAAAAAAATTTGGACTAATAAATAATTTTTCTCTTATGAAAACTATAGCTTGTTGGAAATATTATTGAGTTTATTTTCTAAGTCATTAGGCTATGTTTCAAGTAAAAATCCATAAAAATCACACTTAATTCAACAAGATAGGTTGCCAAAGTTAAGGTAGATTGGGTTTCTCAAACTCATGTTGAGCATGTTGCACACTCGCTGAGCATAGCGACTCATGTTTGCTTCCATGCGTCGACCCTTGCTCATCCAATGCCATTCTTGATGTTTTCTCTTGATTTTTGTCAGCCCAAGCATCGCATTATAGGATTGTTGAGGTTGAAAAACCACAAGTCTTCATCCTTGGGTCTTCATGTAGTTCCTGCTTACTTTTTAGCCTTCAATCATTCAAAAAATTAGGACAAAATGTGAGGTTTGCAATAAAAATCAAAAAATAAATGCATTACATAGAATCCTTTCATTACTAGACAATTTTCTTAAAAACTTCTTTTGAACTAATGCAAAAATCAAGTAAAATAGCTCTATAAATCTACTTTAGATATAGATTTATCACCTAATAATATGAATATCCATACGAAATATAATTACATTAAAAATGAGTGATTATAGTTGACTGGGTGCTTGTATCTCATCCCCATCTACAATTTCCTCTATACTAGATGGCATGGACTGATGATTCATGCTTTTCATCAATTTTTGCATCACACATTGCTCAAAAGAAGCCTCTCAGTATTTTCAATTCTTGCCTAAAGCTCATATCTTTCATTTTTAGTTGCTTCCATATCTTTGCTCAATTCATCAAGCTCCTGTATTCATACCCACTTAGTTGATAAAGAAGATGACTCGTGATGGTAAGGCCTCCCTACCAATATAGTATATTCCATTACTAGGGTCATATACTCTCCTTTTCTTTATTCCATCTATATCACACCACACATCTAACTCACTTGGTGGAAGAGTTCCATGTGCATATGCTAGCCCTTTAGGTCAATTCTTGAAATATGTGTGTAAATTGTGCCAGTTAACAACAACATAAGTATAATTAATATTTATATCAAAGTATAATAAAATCAAAACA
>CM014737.1:27514212-27592258 GCA_004329165.1 Spatholobus suberectus | reverse complement strand
GCTGGAGTTCGAAACAAAGATCCAATTTGAGCCCATGGGAGGTTTCCAACTTGAGACATTGGGTGGTTTTGACTGGGGACTCTTCAACAACCAGCTCCTCATCTCCAGTGCCTTTGACAGCAATGTCAACCTCTGAGGATTTTCTGTTTCGTGACTCCAACAATGCTGATGGGCTGACGGGCTCTTCCTCCAAGAAAACAAGCTCCTTCTCTGGCTTCAAGGATTCCAAAGATCTCCCTGTCTTGCTCCCGTTCAGTACTTCATTATATTGTTCTATTTCTAGTTCTTGATCTAACACATAGATGAGGTGTTTCCCTTTTGTTTCTCCCTCTGTGCAATCACCAAAGGTGGCTAACTTCACCATTCTTGTCCAAGAATGAACCTCTGTATTATTGCAGCATTCTGATCCACTCCCTTCCATGCTCTTCTGGACATTCTTGGTTGAATGGGGATCAACCTCCTCTTGAATGCTTTGCTCATTTATGATCTTGTCCTCCAACATGATGTATTGTTTCTGCATTCACCTTTCCAACCAGTGCTTGATCTCTTGTATTCCCTCAACCTTCTTGATTTCAGAGGGATGCGTCTCCACCCTTTTCTCCTCAAGAATGGTTTCTTGACTCTTTTGTATCTTGTGCAGTTTATGTTTCAACTCTGAAATGCTCTCCTTGCAAGAATGATGCTGCAGCCCATGAGAATTGGCCGCCTCCCTCATAAACATCTCCTTCTTCTTTAATGACCCATCTAATTCTGGTTTGATTTCTTGCTTCTTTACGAACTGCTGCAACATTCGCTTAATCTCAAATAGATTGCTGGCCCTCTCCTTCAAAAACACCATGGAAGTAGTCTCCATTTCTTCTCAGCAACAAATCAGGCAGTCTCTTTCTTCTTTGCGGAATTCGAAATTGATCCGGCAGGTCGGACCAATTTGTTAGGAACCCAAAGTAGAAGATAGAAGAAAGATTGTATTTCTTGATTGCAAAAGAATGGAAAATAGGAGAGATAACTCTCCTCCAAGGGTTTCCCTTCACAAAGGATTTCTCCTTTCCCAAAGAGCAAAGCTCAAATCTCAAAATGATACAAAATAGAATCCCTCCTTTCCTCTTAATTTCCTCTATTTATATCTAACTAGTTCCTATAACTGACTAACCGCTTGTTACTAATCTTACCTACCCTCCTATCTAACTAGCTCCTAACATATAGGCAATTAACTATATTTGCTCCTACAATATTTTGTATCAGATGTTTTGATTTTATGTTATCAGAGTATAGTATAAGTCGTGGTACAGATCTATATTAGCTTTAGGTTTTGTTGATTGTTTCTGTTATGTCTGTTAGGTTCTTTTATGATTCAGTTGTAAACAGCCAACTGCTGAGCCAGCAGTTGATTACTATAAATCAGTATATAGGTCCTCATGTGACATTTCTCAAATCAAGATAGATTGATCTCTCATTATTCGCAATTCTCTTTCTCTCTGAAATCTCTCTTCTCATCTTCTGCTGCATTTCTAATATATGTGACTATGGCTGTATGGCCCATATAAAATGAAACATCGATGAACAAAAACAGGATATGAAACAAACTTTGAAAGTGACCACTCCACTGTTCTCAAACAAAGAATTAAGAAATTAGAAATATGACAAACAAGAAGCATAAGACTCCTGTTTGGGAGATGGTGGCACAAACTAGGGTATCAGTGAGAACTACAGTCTAATCACTTACAAAGGACCACTTGGGATTCATTTGCCAGCATACTATGATTCTATCACCAAGGGTGTGTAAATATTAATGGTCTCATACTTTAGCTAGAACGGGAAGAAGATACATTCTAATTGAGAACTTATCACTAAATATTACCTCAAGAACAAACTACAGCAAAAGTTAAAAATTTGTCTAATTAGTTCTATAATTTAAATATTGAAGTGAACAAGTAAAAAAGAAATAGAAACTAAAGATCAGTAGAGATGCTTCATATTATGTGCTTCTTCTCCTATCTTTTGGGGTTTGTCACATCAAATTGGCAGGGTATTGATTGGATTAGCTTTCCTCCTCATTCTAACTATTCATACTCTGTTCAGGCTGGTGTCAGTGCTAGAATTGATATGATAAATATTATGATCATTGGCCTATTTGAAAATCCACTTGTTGATCTAGGCCTGGTGAACCAACTGGGTAGCAAGGTATATTTTCTCAAGGATATCATTGAACATATGCTGAATAATTTATGCATTTCTTTCAAAGGGAAAGAGTTGGTTTCTTGATAAAGTCTCATTCATGTCTGGAACAGGAACAGAGAGTTAGCTACGGAAGCATACGGAAATCCCTAGCTTTGCCAAAAGTGGTAAATCTACTAAGAAACCACTGCTTCCTCTTTCCAAAAAGTCTGCACAAATTCTGGTATCAGGATGTCATGCTAACAGTTTGAGTTATCAATGTCGGAGGATGGACAATTACCTGGTAGGGGCTTGACGGCAATGATCTTACATGGGTAAGTCGATACATTTAGTCTGCAGAAATTACCCTAAAAACCAGAAATCTGGAGTCCTTGCCTAGGGTAGCTGTCAGATTGTAAACTGTTAGAATATCTAGAATTAAGAGGCTACATACTAGTATAAATTATAAAGTAGGGTGAGTATTTTGTATTTTCTATCACATAAAATCGGTATCAATTCCAAATTTTCAATCTCTACAAGTCTAGTATTGTTCGTTCATTTCATTGTTCTCTAGTTCAAATCCTATAATTTCATCAATTACTTTTTAGTCTTTGATGAATTCATAATGTCACGTAGTCATTTACTTACATCTTAAAATTATAGTTTTGAATCAAAAATATTATACTTTGTAGTCATTTACATGTTAAAATCCTTGTTTTGGACTGTCTTAATCCTGCAAGGGCTGGCACTGAAAAACATTGATATGATGTAGCCACTTAGGATATTTGTTCGTAGTTTCTTTATGTGGGATAGTTATAGATTGTGATATAATTCCATTTGGCTAATAGGTGCAACAATCGTTGAAGCTGTGTAGCAAACTCTTGATCCTTCTACTAAAGTTGTCTACAATGAAAATCATGAGATGCACTTTGTCAAGTCAAACAAATTTTCCTATGGCATTGTTGTTGTGGGAGAACACAGTTGTGCTGAAACATTTGGTGACAGTTTGAATCTAACTATAGCTGAGCCTGGTCCAAGAACTATCACCAAAGTATGTAGCGCTATTCAATGTGTAGTTGTT
Organism: Spatholobus suberectus; assembly: GCA_004329165.1. Classification (NCBI taxonomy): domain Eukaryota; kingdom Viridiplantae; phylum Streptophyta; class Magnoliopsida; order Fabales; family Fabaceae; genus Spatholobus; species Spatholobus suberectus. The sequence goes on along the minus strand of CM014737.1, from coordinate 27,589,023 downwards.
CTAATCACTGGCCGGTCTATATGTGGGGGTATCAATAATAGCTGTACTTGCAGCTGCATGGCTTCCTGGCGCTGAAGGTCAAGGTGTTACTGACTCTGTATGGTGACTATGAATTCACTGGCAAGCTGGCAAGAGCATGGTTCAGGACAGTTGATCAACTCCCAATGAATGTTGGTGATAAATATTATAATCTTCTATTTCAATTTGGATTTGGGTTCACTAAATATTGAATCCTCATATAAGATGTCCAAGAACAGGACCCTTTTCAACTTGGAGCATTGAAATTGTCAATTGATGAGTGAGCTTAGAGAAACTTCAATTATGAGATTGAATACTAGAATATAAACATCTTTGTAAAACAAAACTTATTTTGTAGCCTTGACTATTTTATTAGCATATAAATTTTATTTTCTTAGTGTTTTGGATCTTTTAATAAGATTTATTCCTCCAACAGCAACTTCTTTGGAAAAGTTGATGTTGAGTTCAATTTCTAATTAGTCCCGACATGCAATTCGATTGGTGATACTTACTTAAAGGATGACATGGTTCATTGTTGAAAATATGCACAATAAAATTATTTCCCTTAAACTAATAGTCATATATCCAGTAGCAATTTGTACGGCTCCTGCATGGATCGTTCCAACCGAAGCTTCTATTAATTTGTATCGTAAAGACCCCATAAATTAACAGAAAAATAAAAGCAAAGAACTAATGTGTATAATTTTGTAATTTTAAATTATGTAATTTGTATTTTATATTTTTATTTGAATTATATATATATATATATATATATATATATATATATATATAATTTTAAACATTTTTATTTTAAATAATTTTCCTTTATTTTATATTTTCTTCCTTATACCTGAATTTAAAAATATCAATATGATAATACATTTGATGATTTCTAGTAGTAGATCAAATCAAAAGACAATCTCTCTCTCTTATACATGGGATTTTTGCACCCTACCAATAATGTTGGCACAGGTGATGTGTTTAGAGACCATAATGCTTTTCTCCTCATTTGATGGGGTAGGGGATGTTACTAAAGCGGAATTGCTAGCTTTTATACATAGGATGCAACATGCTTGGGATAGAGGGATGAGACATATTGTTTGTCAGATGGATGGTTTGCATATTGTTGATATTATTAACGCTGGGGTTTGTCCTACTCATCATCCCCATGCTTCCTTCGTCTTGAGGGCTTTGGAGTTGTTTAGTTGGGATTGGACTTGCGTCTTGGTTCATATTAGGCGTGAAGCAAATTCTGTAGCTCATTAGTTTTGGTGTTCATCAATTACAACCTTTGCTGCACTCTTTGAAAGATAGTTTTGTGTGATTTTCTGCTTTTTCTGTATTTATTTTCCAATGAATCTCTCTCTCTCTCTCTCTCTCTCTCTCTATATATATATATATATATATATATATATATATATATATATTAGATGAATGATTCAAATAGGTTTGAAATAAATAAATTTTATTAGATTTAAAATAGCAATATTCTCTTTACATTCTTTCATATTTGTGACAGAGAGTGAATACAAGGAAAAATAAGAGTGGAAAGTATCAAATTCAAGTAAATTTATCCTAACCAAGCATGTAAATAATGCATATTACCACTACACTAAATTTACATATACAATGAAATCAAAAAAAAAATAAAAAATAAATAATTATCTTTGTGTAATTTTTTTATTATTTAACATATTCTATTACTATTTTTTCTTTAAAAATCAAGATGTTCGTTCAACACGCAAGTCAATATATCTAGTCGAGCTAATGACTAATGCAACATAATCTGTAATAGCATTATTTAAATAAACATTTAAAGCATACTGCTTCTACCCACATATAAGAGAAAAAAGGCAATGAAATTGTTAGCTTATAGTTATGTAAAATGATTTTGGGTTACAGAGATAAACATGCATGTCACATCTTCAAAGCCAAATAGTTGCAACTTTTATCTAGATTAACACTAATATTCTTGATATGTAATATAAAGAAAATATGGCAAAAAAATTGAAACTTCTTACAAGCATGTTAAAACTTCGGGGGCTCAAGCACAATAAATTTTGACATCTTTAGGATTTTGCCAACTCTTTTTAGCTAAGTTAATATCTTATAATATGATATTTTATATTATTGTAAGGATTAATATTAGATCTTTGTGATAACTATTATAAAAGAAATGAATGGTAAAAAATTGCAACTTGTTACGCCATCGTGATGTATAAATCTCTCAAGAATAAAACCAAAATCACAATTAATTCCAAAAATTAGATAACTAAAAAGGTAAAATTCATAAGCATCAACATATGACTGCACTTTTGCATTTAAATTTTGAATCATCCATACATTAATGTAACTCCTCGATATCACTCATGTAGCGTCCAAGGATACTGTAGAGCGAACACCATGATGGTGTCCCTTTTTATTTCTGAATGAAGAGAAATAGACCACCAAACAGTTATAAGTGCTGCTTTGACTCTCCCAATAAGCTAGCGCTCATTTCCCATCAATATTCTCCGTAAGTGATCCAAAAGAAAAGCTGCTCCACATGTTAAGAACACTATGTTATTGCAACATATACTAGGCATAATTTTCTAGAATCAATAGTATTTTTAGCTGATAATTTCTATATTTAAAGGACTAATTCCATTTAAGAAAAAAAAAACAACAAATAAGGAACCTACAATTAAGGAGTGGGTGAAGTTCCATACCGATGAAGTAACCACAGGACTGATTATCATTTCTGGTTAAGTCCTCTTCCTCTGTCAATGCCGGAAGTTGTTCCCGTTCAATGGATTTCGATTCATAATTTGCCAGCTCAAACCCCGATGCTGTGGCATATACTGGAAAGACCCCAAACCCTTTTGTGCTTTCTTTATCTCCATCAAAGTCGAATGTAAATGTTATGTCCCTGGAATGATCATACATTTCACTTATTCTGTCATATTTGCTGATGTCATGATACCAAAATATGACGTGATCTGAAATTGGATTTTCGCAACATGTGTACTTGTCGTTCCAGCAGTCGCGGCTGTACCAGACCCTTGCATCATCTTGATAGACAGATGCCAAAATATCATGGGAGACTGATCCCTTGGAAAGAATGATGCCGTAAATGAAACCGCATAAGTGAGATATTGGAAGACAAGGAATAGTTATTGAACTCTCTGCGGTACGAAACCCACACTTGTCCATGACATGGTCTCCCGGGAAGGCGAAATAATCACTGACCGATAAGTTAGGACGGTGTTGGTGTAAGTAGGGTATCCAGCTCTGTAACATGTGCTGTAACACTAGCTGTTGAGTGATCTCTGTCTCCAAAGAAATGCAGTTAAAGGCGCTCACCACATATAGGGTAGGTGGAAGCTCCGGCAGAGATACGAGTTTCTTGCAATCATCTAACCGAAGCACTCTCAAGGACGGTGGAAGCTCCGTCAGAGACATGAGTTCCCTGCAATCTTTTAAATTAAGCTCTCTTAGCATTGAAAATTCAGGTAAGTCTAATGAGAAGAAGTGACCAATCGAGGACGGCAATGAACATAAAGTGCTGCCAGAAAACGTCAATTTTGTCATTTCCTCTAATGTCAATGAGATTTCCTTGAGAGATGGACAACCATCGAGTCTGAGTAATTTGAGAGATTTGGAACGAAGGTTAAGGCTTTGAATCACCCTGCAGCCAGCTAGGTCAACTTTTATTATTTCCTCGGATGCCACTGAGATTTCCTTAAGAGATGAACAGCCATTGAGATAAAGTTGTATTAGAGATTTTGAATGAAGGTTCAGGCTTTCAATCACTTTGCAGTCACTTAAATTCAAATATGCAAGCTTGGGGAAAGATGACATTGATGATGACAATGCACATATAGCAGTGCCAGATAATTCCAATATTGTCATTTCCTCGGATGCCACTGAGATTTCCTTAAGAGATGAACAACCATTGACATCAAGTTCTATTAGAGATTTTGAATGAAGGTCGAGGCTTTCAATCACTTTGCAGTCATTTAAACGCAAATATGTAAGCTTGGGGAGAGATAACATTGATGACGACAATGCACATATCGCAATGCTAGATAATTCCAATGCTGTCATCTCCTCTGATGCCACTGAGATGTCCTTGAGAGATGAACAACCATTGACATAAAGTTCTCTTAGAGATTTTGAATCAAGGTCGAGGCTTTCAATCACTTTGCAGTCAGTTAAACGCAGATATGTAAGCTTGGGGAAAGATGACATTGATGACGACAATGCACATATCGCAATGCCAGATAATTCCAATGCTGTCATCTCCTCTGATGCCACTGAGATGTCCTTGAGAGATGAACAACCATTGACATAAAGGTTTCTTAGAGATTTTGAATGAAGGTCGAGGCTTTCAATCACTTTGCAGTCAGTTAAACGCAGATATGTAAGCTTGGGGAAAGATGACATTGATGACGACAATGCACATATCGCAATGCCAGATAATTCCAATGCTGTCATCTCCTCTGATGCCACTGAGATGTCCTTGAGAGATGAACAACCATTGACATAAAGTTCTCTTAGAGATTTTGAATCAAGGTCGAGGCTTTCAATCACTTTGCAGTCAGTTAAACGCAGATATGTAAGCTTGGGGAAAGATGACATTGATGACAACAATGCACATACAGAGGTGCCAGATAATTCCAATCTTGTCATGTCCTCGGATGCCACTGAGATTTCCTTGAGAGATGAACAACCATTGACATAAAGTTCTCTTAGAGATTTTGAATCAAGGTCGAGGCTTTCAATCACTTTGCAGTCAGTTAAACTCAAATATGTAAGCTTGGGGAGAGATGACATTGATGACGACAATGCACATACAGCGGTGCCAGATAATTCCAATCTTGTCATGTCCTCGGATGCCACTGAGATTTCCTTGAGAGATGAACAACCATTGACATAAAGTTCTCTTAGAGATTTTGAATCAAGGTCGAGGCTTTCAATCACTTTGCAGTCAGTTAAACTCAAATATGTAAGCTTGGGGAGAGATAACATTGATGACGTCAATGCACCTATAGCGGTGCCACATAATTCCAATCTTGTCATTTCCTCTGATGCCACTGAGATTTCCTTGAGAGATGAACAACCATTGAGATAAAGTTCTCCTAGAGATTTTGAATGAAGGTTGAGGCTTTCAATCGCTTTGCAGTTTCTTAAACCCAAATATGTAAGCTTGGGGAGAGATAACATTGATGACATCAATGCACCTATAGCGGTGCCACATAATTCCAATCTTGTCATTTCCTCTGATGCCACTGAGATCTCCTTGAGAGATGAACAACCATTGAGATAAAGTTCTCCTAGAGATTTTGAATGAAGGTTGAGGCTTTCAATCGCTTTGCAGTTTCTTAAACCCAAATATGTAAGCTTGGGGAGAGATAACATTGATGACGCCAATGCACCTATAGCGGTGCCACATAATTCCAATCCTGTCATTTCCTCTGATGCCACTGAGATCTCCTTGAGAGATGAACAACCATTGAGATAAAGATCTCTTAGAGATTTTGAATGAAGGTTGAGGCTTTCAATCTTTATGCAGCCGCTTAAATCCAAACATGTAAGATTGGGATGAGATAAAATGGATGGATGGAGTTGATGCAAGCGTTGACAATAGCGAAGATCTACTTCTTCAAGTTTTTCTGCCTTAGATAAGTCTGGGGTCTCAATCAAGTCTCTGGAGCCCGAAAGGATAACTTTCTTTAAATTCCCAAGATTCTGTAACAAGAAAGATATGCATCACATTATTCAAAAATTGTTAAATTCATAATCACAAGCAATAACTAGAAGAGAAACCTAATCATACATAGAAGCATTTGAGGCAACACAAGAACAGTTGCCACTTAATTCTCTCCCCTGTACCTTTACAAATTAAAAGAAAAATGTAGTACATATTCTACTTTCTTACCTGATCCCCATCCCAAAGCTTTTTGAGCTTGCTATCTGACATGTAAAGCTCTACAAGCTGTTCAGCACGAAAGTTAGACGGCCAAGACTGAAGACAACATTTATTCCAATCAAGGCACCTCAATTTATCAAACACTAACTCGAGATCATTTGTAAGTTCCACATTAAATCTGCAGTCACTCGACCAGTCTTTTATTTGAAGAAATCTTAGGTTAGTCATCTTTGCAAGGGAATCAAAGTTCATATTTAGATCCCCGGTTAATGTAGACAAATCTAAAATTAAGCCTTCAACAACATCAGTTCCCTAACAAAGAAAAATTAAAATAATAATTAGCGAAGGTTATCATACTAGCTACATTCTAAAAAGATACATGTATCATCAAATAGAAATAAATGCATCTCCCATTTACCTTTTTGTTTTTCAATACATTAAGCACTTCCTCATGTTTCCACAACCGACTTCGTCTTCCAGGGTCATTGATAGATTCTTGAACAACAATTTTCCAACCCATATCCTGTATCAAGTCATGCATTTCTATCTCATTGTATTCTGAAATTGTTATGAGAGCTTTATCTACAAGGGCGTCTATCCCAGTCACAGATGCTGGAAAGAAATCAAAAGCTTTCAGTACACTTGTTACATAATCTTTGTCTTCTCCTTTGAAGAAGCATGCGATGTCTAGAAGTATGTTCTGCTGCAAACGATCTAAGCCATCAAAACTCAATTTTAATGCCTTATGAATTTCCATGTTTGGCATCTGTTGAAGTTTTTTCAATTCTTCTTCCCAGGCATTTTTACTTTTTGAGCGACGAAGACTTGCACCTAGAACTTTTAAAGCCAAAGGATTACCTTGGCAATAGAAAATCATTTTTCTTGATAGATCTTCATATCCATCTTTGGGTTGTTTTTCTCCAAAAACAGTCAAACAGAAAAGCTGAAGAGAGTGATCAGAGCTCAAATCCTGGACTGGATATATTTCAGACCCTGGTCGAAGTATTTGCTTATCTCTAGTTGTAACAATGACTCTACTTCCCGGTCCTAAGACATCATAGTCCACAATTAGTTTTTCTAATTGCTCTGTAGCTAGCCGCATCATCTAGCACAATGAAAACTTTTTTATGTCGAAGACGGCGACGAATCTCATTGGTATCAAAACTACAATTATTCTCCCTAAACAACTTAGAAAAAAGTTCATCACGTAAAGCATTGAGCTTGTCTGATTTTTCCCTTACATTTACAAGGAAGCAACAACAATCAAACTCGTAAGACAATTTGTCATATAATGCAGTAGCAAGTGTGGTCTTACCTACGCCACCCATGCCCCATATTCCGAGGGTTTTAACTTCACTTGACCCAATTTTTAGTAGTGATTCAAGCTTTTCAAGATGTTCCTCAATTCCAAACAGTCCTTCATGTTGGTTTGGGTATCTAGGAGGCAATTTTTTCAAAACATCTCCAATAATGCCCTTAAGTAAATCAGAATCAGTCCTAGCATATGAAAAAGGAAACAATGAAATAAACGATGTGTTATGACTTAAGAGTTTAACAAATTCAAAAGACAAAAAAAGGAACTATACAAATGATTATACATAATCTATGATCAATATGGTAGTATTATAGAGAAAGAAACAAAATAATATATTCGGGGAATGAAAATCCAACAACTTAGAGAAGATAATCAATGCCTCTATTTTTTCTACGCAACGAACTTCCTATGCAAATTACCATGTGTTAGTACTTAAAAATATGAGAAAAGGTTGATTTTGTAATGGTTAGAATGCAAAGGCTGGAGGTTACTATATGGTACTCCCGTGTAGGATAGAATCTGACGTTTATTTCTCTCAGTTGCTTGTATACAATATGTGAGCCTTTGCTGCTATATATAGGCATCTAATCACCGCCTATTACATGGCGGTGGGTTATTGAAATAATTTTTACTACTTTCTATAACTTTCTAATGTTAAGTGAATCATCACATTTTCAATCCGGATATTTTACTGCAATCCTCACTTTTCTAGTACCTTCTTTTCAAGAGCTATCATGACATATCAACTAATTTCTAAAACTTTCTCTTCAATTCTTGAAATTTGTATCACTATTAACACCATGAAAGGTGTTGTACCATAAAAAGTATGCTCAATTTGGAATCAAATTAGGTACAGCTCCATTTAAAACAATACACTGTCTTTCTCATTTTTTCTTTCAGAAAATTTAATCATCACTCTCAATTTATTTTATTTACCTATAATTTTGAGAGTGCAGTCCAGCGATATTGGCTGCTTCAGTGAGAGCAGCTTTCCATTTGTTGCACCTGGAATCTCCCTCATGTTTTGCAAAGTCTTGCGCGTAGGTCCCAGACTGTTTCCTCACATTGGATGGATCTACGTTGTAGAAGACTGGTATAACAATCTGCCGTTGGACTTTCCTACATTCCAGAATCTTGATGAGTTCTTCCAAGCACCACTTTGAGGAAGCATAGGTCTCTGAGAAGATGACAATAGATACATGAGAATCTTCGATGGCTTCAGTGAGTGCTGTTGAGATTTCATCTCCATTTTGAAGTCGATCATCTATATAGGTTTCGACTGATTTTTCATTCAAAGCATTATATAGATGGCTTGTGAAGTTCTTTCGGGTGTCTTCACCTCGAAAGCTTAGAAAAACATCATATTTTTAGAAGACATCATAGAAGAGGAGTTAGAGGAAGAAGCAACAGAACTGATCCTTTGCTGCTCATCCATTAGGAATTCCTGGTGCGGCACCTGCAAAGATCAGAATGCTACATTTGAAGCAATGAAAACACTTTAACGTTTCAATGCATTCTTGACACTTGTCCTTCCTATTATACATTGAAACATATAGATCGCTCTAATATGATATTAACAGTTCAAATTTCATATACTCTTTCTCACGTACAGAAGATTAAATAAACAACACTTACCAAATTGCAAGTGTGATTTTGAGGTGTTTTGTTGTCCTTGGAAGTTCCTTTTACCTTGATCACCGGCTTGCTTTTGATTTGGAAAAACTGATAGTCCATTCAAACATAACATGAGTTTAGTAAACAAATAAATATAAAAAACTTAGTAACATGAATTAATAACGATTCTGAACATCAGATTAAGTGAATAGCAACGCAATTAGTTAGAAACCTAAGTCCTAAAATTTAGATTCAGATTAATATTTCTTTGACATTTATTAATTAAACAACTGATTGACTGACATTTGTGATTGAAAATTATTCGGTATGTTCAAAACACAGACTCCTCAAAAGACGGATTGTTTAGGAATTAAATACAAATGGGTATTGATTAACAGAGAATCTAACATGATATTGAAAGTCGAATGTTTTACCTTTCAGCTTCTTTATAGGTCAAGTGGTGCTTGATTTTCAGCTGTATAACCTCAGTTACGCCCCTGAAAGCAAAGACTGCTAAAACAGAGGAAGCACTTGGAATTTGATCCAATTTGTAATAAAGCTTATATTGATTGGCCTGGAAGTAAAACCTGAAAACTGGATTATAACCAATGTGTGTTTACTTTCTATCAAATCAAACAAGGTTAAAGTCCAACATGTATAGTTCAACTTCTATTATTAATAGTAGGTGCTGCTAGAATATTACTTTAGCCTTGAACAACCTTGACTCTGAGAAAAGCATTGGCGTCAAATAGAAATGAACTTAAATTAGCCAAGTACATCTTCACAACAGAACAGACAGTTACGCAGATGGCATCGAGCAATAAATCAAGGCATTTGCATAGTTTGTACATTTTAACCATTTAAAACATGCTAAAAACTTCATTAGATTTAGAAAATTAACCACAAATCAGTCACGATTCACAAATCTAATCAGATAAGTCAATGTAGATCAACCTTAAATTTAAAAAGAATTGTAGATGACCAATCTGAACGACAATTAGGAGAAGCTCGTGCCCTTAGAACTATTGTCAGCTTAACAGAAGAATGGGAACATCCGAAGCCAACTTGGCCAATAATACAAAGAATATAGATGAATGGCTTTACGCACTTCAGTGAAAAGCTCATGCTGTCTCACCAAATATTTTAAAAAAGCCAGTTATTTTTCATTTTAGAAAACCAGAGAACGACTCATGTTTTGAAGTCCATTATCTATTTTCTCAGGCAGCATTCACATTCTTAACCCATTCTCTTTCAGTTAAAACATGGGAAAACAAGAAGAAATCAAATTAGCCATATCATTTCATCTTCTATTATTTCTATTCAGAGGTTAAATTGAAAATGAAGAAAAAGACCATACCACGTACCCAATTCAACTTCTTGCAACAAAGAATACAAAGATTTTTTACTTCAACACGAGCTTTTTGGGCTCAACAGAGAATAACTAGACAACAATTGTATAGGGCATATAAATCTATTAGATCAAAAAGTTTATACTCTTACTCAAGTATGAAAGAAGAATTAGACAGAAGATGTAAATATCCAAGTGTTGTGGGAGACTTTGTAGAATCGTCAGATATAACACTTCATTAGATTAAAAAATTAAACCAACAAATCTGAACAGATATGTAGGCCTACCTTGAATTAAAAGAGAATTGTAGATGGCCAATATATCTGAACGCAATAAGAAGCTCATGCCCTTATTTAGAACTATTGTCAGCTTAAAAAAAAAAAAAAAAAAAAGAATTGCGACATCCAAAGCGAGCTTGACCAAAATACCAAGAATATAGCCTTTAAGCACTTCAGTAAAAAGTTCATGCTGTTTCACCAAATATTTAAAAACAAGTTATTTTTCACTTTAGACAAGCACACATCTCCTGTTGTGAAGTCCATAATCTATTTTCTCAGATGGCATTCACATTCCTAACCCATTCTCTTACGCGTTTTCTTAGCAGGTTCCCGGTGGTAGGGTCCAACATCATCTGAGGAACACGTTTCATTGACTTTTTGACTACATATGCTGTACTGTAGCATGTAGCATGTATAATTATTCTGATCCAAGTGAATACAATTGTACTACGCTTTCTTTACCCTTTTTTGCTTGAACTAAATATGCATCCTGCTAAAGAAGTAATTCTCAGCATGCATGGCATAAAATATACATGTCTCTTACAGCTCGCGGTGTTGGGTCTGTATTATTTGGCAAGATAATTAAGTGCTATTATAAACTAGTGCGACACAGTATGTGTACAAGTGTAGATATGTAAAATTTTCATCCTTCATTTACAGGTTGACTATGCATTGACTTGCCTTGCTGTTAATTTTATCTTTTAAATATCTGTATTGAAATTTGTGATACTTTTAGCTTCAATTTAATTGGTTTCTTTTTGTGCAAGCTGCATTTACTATGCCTCTGAGAAGTGTTGGTATCATTTTGCCTCCTATTAGGTCCTGTCATGGTCAAGCTCACTGTCACCCATCTACTCAATAATGTTTTCTATTCATTAGTTGTATCCCATCATTGATTAATAACTTTTGAATAAATACCTTAATTAAATTATGAAAAATTTAGTGTTAGACACATGTTTCTTAAAAATGTAACAAATTCAGTTTAATCTTTTAAAATTATGGATACAAATTATATTAGTCTTGAGGTTAATGAGTCTGTTAGAAAAGGATGAACATAATCTATAGTTATAATTTTTAAGAATTAATGTGTAACTTTCATATTATCAATGAATAATGGTCTCATGTTAAATTTATCAAGAATTAATTTGAATATTAGCTATTATTTTTTAAAAATATATATAACATTTATTCTTTTTTATTTGTCTATTTTAAAAGATAATATATAGATTAGAGAATATAACTAATACATTCATTTATATTAAAAACAATTTTAGGCTTAATTATGTTTTGGTTCTTATAGTTTATCAAGTGGATGATTTTAGTCTATGTAGTTTCAATTGAATTTTTTATGTAACGTGTTAGAGATGATTTGACACTAACATGCTACTTGGTGGTCAAAAATGAGGTTTGAGATGATATGGCACTGACATGTTATGACAATGTTTGAATAAAAGTTGACGAAATACTTTTGCAAATTCTAAAGCACTTGCATTGGGAGTAAAAATACATTTGAGCTCTCCCAACTAAAATCCAAACATGCACTATGTAGCGCTCCAAATTGAAGTTTGAAAATTGAAATAACACTTCAAGATGGGGTTTGAACTCGCTAGTGTATGCAATAACACCATGTATAGGAACCACTAGGACATTTACCTTACTTAATATATGTATGAAAAATATATTATATATAACTTAAATGTGTGGCGAACAAAAAATGGACATATATAATGCTAAAAGGTTATATAATGCTAATATTAAAAAAGTTATTTTAGTGATTGAAATATTCTCATATTATTATTGATGTAATAAAATACAAAAAAAGGTTAGTATTAAATTTCAAGATATTATTAAAAATTTTATTTTAATTTTAATTACAATATTGAAATACAAAATAAATTTTCTAATTTAAAAACTTATTTTAATATTAATTTTTTAGTGAAATGCAAAAAAAATAATTATTATATCGATAATAATATCTTAGTTCATTCATTAAAGTATCTAAAGAAAAAATACAATAATAAAACAATGCAATTTTATAAAAGAAAAAAATATTTAATACAAAGTAATTAAGCTATAATTAAGATATATAGTATTAGAAAAAATAGTGTATGTATCGACAATGTAAAGGGTTTTAACACTGTTATCCAATCACAAACTGTCATATACAATAAGTTTGTTGATTTTTATAATAATTGTCCTAAAAGTTATACCAATCATGATTTCTAATTAGTTAACTGTGTAAAATTTTTCAAATTGACAATGTATAGAAATTAAACTCATAACATTAATTAAACTCATAATATTAAAAAGTTTAAGTTATTGTTTGTTTGGTTCTATAATATTATATTATTTATTTGCTAAATATATGTGCATTTTTGGTTCCCCACACATCTTAGTTGGGCTTAATTACACTTTTTTGTTCCTCCAAAGTTTAACAATCTCACGAATTTTGCTTTCAAATAATTTTTTTTTCGAATTTTACCCAAAATTTACAAAACAATGCAAATTTTACCTCAACATAAAAAAATTGTCACAATTAAGACAATTTTGTGACACTTTTTCCTTAAAGCTACCACAATTTTTTACATAGGGGCAAAGTTCACGATATTTTGTAAATTGGAAGGTAAAATTCGTAAACAAATTATTTAGGAACAAAATTTGCAAGATTGTGAAACTTTGGAGGCAAAAAGTGCAATTAAGTCTTTAAGTAATATATAACATATTCTTCATACATATACCAAATAAGTTAATTGTCCTAATGGTTCTTCTGTATGGTGTTAAAGTATAGGGCAAAGAGTTTAAATCTCATCTTGAACACTCTTTTTTTCAATCTTCAAACCCCAACTTCGAGATTTCATTAATTTTAAAAGTATGAGAATTTGATTTGAACAATTTTGAAATTTCAAGACCAAAATAACTCATTTGATAAATTATAGGGACCAAAAATACAATTAAGTCTTATTTTTAACTTCTTAATATGAATGTAATCTTCATTATTAATTATTTTTCTTTCATTTATGATAAATGTGTAAAATATTTAAAAATTAAATAAAAATGAAATTAATATATAATTAATATTTTTTAAACATTATAAAATAATAAGAAAAAATTGTTCTAAATGAATGAAAAAAAAAACAAAAATAATATTATCAAGGAGTTCCTCTTTTAATTAAGCTTTTGAATCAAAGTCTTGTTTATTGGCATTAATTTCGCCTACTTGCTAACAAAGTCTTTAAAACTATATGTGCATTTCCCATTAGATCCTTTCAAAGATGAATCAACGCATCATTGATGCAGAAGACATTTTAGTGAATTGATTTATAATTCAAAAATAGGTTCTCAAACATAATAAGGTTTAAAAATTAAAAAAAAATATTGAGACCATAAATATAAGGCAAATGTTGGAATGAAAAAGTTATACTTTTCAAGTAATTAAATTATATTTCTATAGAAATATCATTTTTAGGAATATAATTGATGAGAAAATTGACAAAATATGTATGACTACTAATTAACCTTCCTAGAAGAAACATATTCATGATTTCTCCAAAAAATTCATTCTCATGTTTGGAGTAAGTAAAATATTATAGACAATATAATTAATTTTTCAAAATACACACAACAAGCACTTCAAAATTGATAATTTATAAAAGTAAAAAGTTCTAATAAATAAATCAGAAACATAAATATACATATAATGTATTGATATTTAAATTAAGAAAATATATCAGAAGTTTCAAAATAATAAATCTTACAATTTGAAATAATATAAATTAAAATAATCTTCATTTAATAATTATATAAATTAACATACAAAGAATGATTAATTGTCTAACACGAGAAATTAGATTTAAATTAACCATCTAAAAGGTGAACTAATAGTGGATGTATATGACCTTTAAAATTACATTGCATATCCTATACAAAATATTTAGTATGTAGAAGAGTCCAACATACTCATAAGAAATAATGCAGTTATCAGTTAACAAAGACAAGAATAATGCGGTGTTTTGAATTTTGACTTAACTTAATTATAGGTTTGAATACATTTGTACTTGTTGGAACCAAAGACGTTGAAGCGTTTAAACCCTCAATATTTTGAAGATAACAAAGCTTATTATTGTTTATATTTGCATGTATAAACTAACCCTGTCACAGCGAAAGACAATAACTCGCCAAAAAAAAAGGGACCGTCCAGCTAATATGACTGTCCAGTAGACGCAAGTAAAGACCGTCCAATAGACGCGATTAAAGACCACTCAGATGAACAGACTGGAGGCAATCGTCCAAATCCCGAGGATCATATATTCAAACGATCAAGTTTTTCATTTTGAAAAACAATCATGGCTATCCACCTCGAAACCCACACAGTACCACTTCAGTGAACCAACGTTCAAAACGGTTTGAAACATCAACATCAAGTCAGTACAAAAGCACAGCAAAATGGACAAAGCAAGTCAACTTATCAAGCCGACAAGACAGATGAAGAAAGTACAGAAGAACAGACTGTCAGCGCAGCCCTGAAACTTCTATTGTAGTGCAAGTTTTCAACTGCCACGACTGACTTTTTTTTAACAAGATAGTCTGCACGCGCCTCATTGCGTGAGGAGTCAAGTTATCTGTAACGGATCTCTTTCCTGAAGACCGTATATACGAGCATCAACAGAAAGCAAGTGACAGAATGAACATAGGCGAAATTTGTTAAAATAACAACATATACTTTCTTTTGTGATACTCTGTTAAGAAGCGTCCAGTGGACGACAGTCTTTTTTGTCGATCCACAAAGTGATCCTGAGTCTAAGCTTTCAAATCCTCACTACGTGAGTTGATTTTTTTTAAACTCTTGAGCGTTGTGAAAGCCTGGAGAGGCTTAGTGTAAAAAGAATACTTGGGTTAAGCAATATGGGTAGATTGCGTTGTAAAGCCTGAAGAGGCCACGAACAATACTTGTAACCAAAGATTGGTTAGTAGAAACCTTCTGGGTGAAGGGACTGGACGTAGCTCAGTTTGAGTGAACCAGTATAAAAGCTTTTGTGTTTCTCCTCTCTCTACTCCTTCGTTTTAAAAGCGTTCTTGTTGATCTGTTTTTAGTAATTTATTTTAAAGACGCACAATTCAACCCCCCTTCTTGTGCGCCCTTTGCACACTTCAATTGGTATCAGAGCTTAGCCTCTTGGGGTTGAGCATCTAACACTGCAGAGGTAAAAATGATCCTGATCTCCCATGGAAAACGAAGGACAAGCCATTAACAGACCGCCTCTTTTCAAAGATCAGAACTACGACTACTGGAAGCAAAGAATGATAGCATTCTTTGATGCATGTCACATAGACATGTGGGACGTAGTAGAAACTGGCGACTATCTGCCCTTTGACCATGATGGAATGGAACTCCCAAGAAGTCAATGGACAGAATCTCACAAACAGAGGTATCTTCTAAACTCAAAGGCTAGAAACGCTATGATGTGTGCCTTATCTGAATCTGAATATGAAAAGGTACACAGTCTAAAAAGTGCCAAGAAAATGTAGGATACCCTGTCTCTTACTTACGAGGGCACCTCACAAGTAAAGAGGTCAAAATTGAGCTTACTCGTAAGACAATACGAACTCTTTACTATGGAGGAAAATGAAACTATCGAACTTATGTTTGGTAGATTTCAAACCATAACAAACAACCTGAGGTCCTTAGGCAAAACATATGATAATTATGATCATATTGACAAAATTTTGAGAAGTTTGCCTAGGCAATGGAGACCGCAGGTTACAACTTTAAGAGCTTCCAAAGACCTAACAACACTCTCAATAGAAGAGTTACTTGGAACTTTTAAAGTACACGAACTGGAGCTGAAGCAAGACGAAGGACAGAAGAAGAAGTCCATCGCTCTAAGCGTCCAGCGACCATCCAAAGGATCAGCGTCCAAGGCGCTAAACGTAGAAGAATCCTCTGAGGAAGAATCTGATAAGGACGACTCTGATGAGGATGAGATATCCTTCATCTCAAGAAAAATTCAGGCTATGTGGAGGAAGAAAGGAGGGTCAAGAGCCCAAAATTTCACTAAGAAATTCATCAAAACTCCTAAAAAAAATTCCTTTAGTATGCTATGAATGCAAGAAGCCTGGACACTTCAGAGCTGAATGTCCCAGTCTATAGAAAAACAAAAAGAGGACATTCTCCAAGAAAAAGGGTCTCATGGCTACCTGGGAAGATATGAATCTATCCTCATCAGATGAAGAAGGAGAAGAAGAAGCCAACCTGTGTCTCATGGCAGGAACAAACTCTGATAGCTCAGACAATGAGCAAGATGAAGAGGTACACTTCGATAACTTAATCTCCTTACAAGAAGCCTATAATGATCTGCTTGTTAACTCTTCAACTCTTTCAATAGGATATAGAGAACTGAAAAGAAAATTTTCAAAGATAACAAAAGAATTCAACTCACTAAGCGAAGAACATAAAAAGGTTTTAAAAGAAAATGAAGTCTTGAAAACTAAAAGTATTTCAGAAGAAACATCTTATCTTGAAATCTTGGAACTTTAGAAAGAAGTTACTGATCTAAAAGAAAGTTTATCCAAATTTGTCAGTGGAACAAAAAATCTAGACAAAATTCTTTCATATAGAAGAAATCCTCACGACAAGTCTGGACTTGGCTTTGTTAAAGAAGAGGACCATAAACCTGGCAAAAATATCACAATTTGTAAAATATGTGGTAAGAATGGGCATGAGTCAACACAGTGTAAATATCGTCCAACAAAGAAAGCGTCCAATGCTTTCAGAACTAACCAAAAAGGACCCAAGCCTATTTGGGTACCTAAGTCCATGATAATACTTGTTGCAGATTTGCTTGACAACCAAAAGAAGACCCCAATCATGGTACCTGGACAGTGGCTGCTCATGTCACATGACGGGAGAAAGGTGTATGTTCCAAAGCCTGCAACCCAAGAATGGCAGGTGGGTCACCTTTGGAGGAAATCAGAAGGGAAAGATCTCAGGTATAGGAACAATCGGTAAGCACTCCTTCCCCTCTATCAAAAATGTTTTGTATGTTGAAGGTCTCAAACATAATCTACTGAGCATAAGTCAATTATGTGACAGTGGACACAATGTCTCCTTTGACAAAGAAAAATGTACTATCAAGAATCTAGATGGATCCATATTATTCTCTGCTAAAAGGGAAAGCAATCTTTATAAGATTGATCTAGTCGACCTCACAAATCAAAATATATCTTGTCTAGTGTCCATCAAAGAAAATCAATGGACTTGGCACAAGAAGCTTGGACATGCGAGCTTGAGATTAATCTCAAAGCTAAATAAGCATAACCTCGTAAGAGGACTTCCAAATCTTGCATACAAGTCTGATGTTCTCTGTGATGCTTGTCAAAAAGGGAAACAAGTAAAAGTTCTTTTGAGTCTAAAAACACTGTTTCCACAACTAGACCTCTTGAGCTATTACATATTGATTTGTTTGGTCCAACTAAAACAGCCTCCTTGAGCGGAAAACGATATGGACTAGTCATAGTAGATGACTACACTAGATGGACATGGGTGATGTTCTTAAAACACAAGGATGAGTCTTATAAAATCTTTTCTACTTTTTGCAAAAGGATACAAAACGAAAAGGGTGTTAGTATAGCTTCAATAAGAAGTGATCACGGAGGAGAGTTTGAAAACGAAAGTTTTCAATGGTTCTGTGAGGAGAACGGAATTCTCCACAACTTCTCTGTACCACGAACACCACAACAAAATGGTGTGGTAGAGAGAAAGAACAGGTCATTGCAAGAAATGGCTAGAACCATGCTAAACGATAACTTAACTCCTAAGCATTTCTGGGCTGAAGCTGTAAATACTGCATGTTACTTACAAAATAGAATTTACATAAGACCTCTTCTGAAAAAGACTCCCTATGAATTGTGGAAAGGACGAACACCCAACATATCATATTTTCATCCCTTTGGATGTCATTGTTTCATTCTAAACACTAAGGATAACTTTGGTAAATTTGATTCAAAGTGTGATGATGGAATACTGTTGGGCTATTATGAAACATCTAAGGCTTATAGAGTTTACAATTCTAGAACCTTGGCAGTTGAAGAAGCCATCCACGTTAAATTTAATGACAAAAAGCCTGATAATGAAATATCAGAGCTAGACGACTCTTTTGCAGATCTGAAACTAGACGATGCCAGACCTTCAGCGTCCAGAGATCAAATGGACGATCCAAAAGAAGAAGAAAAAGAACCGACTGGACGCTCTTGGCAAATGAAGACCTATCATCCAGAGAATCAAATTCTTGGAAATGTTCAAGATCATGTTAGGACAAGATCGACCTTCAAGGAGCAAGCTCAAACTGCCTTGATTTCTCAACTGGAACCAAAGACAGTGGACGAAGCTCTCCTGGACGATGGCTGGATTAGCGCCATGAAGGACGAACTTAGTCAATTCAAAAAGAATGATGTCTGGATGCTAGTCCCCACACCCAAGGACAAGTCTATCATCGGAACAAAGTGGGTATTCCGCAATAAGCTTGATGAAGCTAGAAACGTGGTAAAAAATAAAGCAAGACTTGTAGCACAAGGCTACTCTCAACAAGAAGGTATAGACTTTACTGAAACCTTTGCACCAGTAGCTAGACTAGAAGCCATTTGCATTTTACTTTCGTTTGCTGCTCATAGTAATATGAAGCTCTATCAAATGGATGTAAAAAGTGCATTCTTAAATGGCATAATAAACGAGGAAGTCTATGTGAAACAACCTCCTGGTTTCGAGTGTGATACTTTTCCCAAACATGTTTTCAAACTTAAAAAGGCTTTGTATGGTCTGAAACAAGCCCCAAGAGCTTGGTATGAAAAACTAAGTTCTTTTCTTTTAGAAAATGGGTTCTCTAGAGAAAAAGTAGATACCACTCTTTTTCGCAAACACGTCAAAACACATTTCATTGTTGCACAAATATATGTAGATGACATTATTTTTGGAGCTACTAATGATCAATTATGCAAGGATTTTTCTAAGATTATGACAGCGGAATTCGAGATGAGTATAATGGGAGAACTAAAGTTCTTCCTAGGGTTGCAAGTAAAGCAGACTGAGATTGGAATATACATACATCAGACAAAGTATGTCAATGAACTTCTGAAAAAGTATAAGATGGACGATGCAAAAGAAATGAGTACACCCATGCATCCGTCATCAACACTTAGCCTAGACGACTCTTCAAAAAGGGTAGATCAATCTACATATCGAGGTATGATTGGATCTCTTTTATATCTCACAGCGTCCAGACCTGATATTATGTTCAGTGTATGTCTATGTGCTCGTTTTCAGTCTGACCCTAGAGAAACTCATCTAACGGTAGTAAAAAGAATTTTTAGACACTTAAAGAAAACCACTAATCTTGGTTTATGTTTTAAGTCGACCAAAGAATACAGATTAGTGGGTTTCTGCGATGCTGACTATGCGGGAGACAGAGTAGAACGCAAGAGCACTAGCGGAGGATGTCATCTCATTGGTGGAAATCTAGTCTCCTAGACGAGCAAAAGACAAGGGACAATTGCCCTATCAACAGCAGAAGCAGAATATGTCTCAGCTGCGTCTTGTTGCTCACAACTCTTATGGATCAAGCATCAGTTGGAAGACTACAGTATCTACGAGAGTAAAATTCCTATTTTCTGTGACAATACTGCTGCTATAAATCTGTCAAAAAATCCTATCTTGCACTCTAGGGCAAAGCACATTGAAATAAAACATCATTTTATAAGAGATTATGTTCAGAAGGGAGTTGTCGATATTCAGTTTATTAATACTGAAAATCAATTGGCAGATATATTTACAAAACCCCTTCCTGAAGATAAACTCATCCATATTCGAGATCTTCTAGGTATGGAATTTATAAATGAATAGTTTTGTTCAACATGCCTTGATCGTCCAAAGATCAATAGTGTCCAATAATTTATAGCGTCAAAATGTTTTCACAGCGTTCAAAACCTCACCGTCCACTTGCATATCTTTTCACATTCCATAATAACTTTAAATTATGTGTGCATTTAATACTCAATCATATCTTTTTCGAAAATGATTTGAAATAAATGCTTCTTTTTTGTCTGAGTCACTCATGCGCCGTATAACTGACCTCGAGAAACGCAAGCACCTGAGCCAGCATTTATTACACATCACCTCTCTCTTCGAAAAGGTAAAAGAACCGCCAAAAAGAAAAACTCTTCAGTTTCTTCATATACAATCAAACCCAACCCGTATACTCACTTCTTTTCAAAATCCACCTGAACTTATCATCTTCTCAAAACCCTAAACCTCTCTTCAAGCTCTCAGATATGGCAACCGAAAAAGCTGGTCTCGCTGCAAAGGTCGTGGCTTGTGTGGAGAGCCTAGACAAAGCGGTCGTTCTCATCGAGAGTCGCTTCGATATACAAGCTCTCGACGACATGGGGGTGTCTGTAAAAGACAATCTGCTCAGTTGTGGCATCCTCAACTATTTCCATCTGAACAAAATCATTTACCCAGAACTCATCCGACAGTTCTGGAATTCTGCTGTTTTTTCAAAAATAGATATTACTGGAACAGCCCTAGGAGTCAAGGTCACTCTAGACCTAGGCTCTATCGCCCAAGCCATTGGATGTGAACGGGCTGGGTCCTGCATCAAAAATGGCTGGGAAGATACCTTTGGAGGGCATGACACAGTCAACGCTGCACTAATGGGTCCCGAAGGACAAAGCCCAGTCGAGTACAGCAAGCTGACGAAAGAAGGGAAGATGTTCCAGTAGTTTCTGAATAAAGGAATTCTTCACAAAGCTGGATCCAAGGACAGCGTCACCTTCCTGCACAGGTTCGCGCTGTTCCACATGATCACCGGACAACAGTTCAACTTACCGCACCTCATCTTGAGCAACATTTTCAGGACCATGAGAGGACGCGGAGAGCGCGACCAGATCACCTATGCTGCCCTTCTCAACAGACTCTTCTGGCAACAGCAGGTATTCCATGCCTTCTTTGCTCTGTCTTTGGGGGAGCAAAACAAAATAAGGATTCTGGGTGGTGGGCATAAATTCACCCAACTGCCGTTCGGACACAACAACATTGCACAGATGAAGGCTGGGTTCGTGTTGAAGCCCTTAGAAACCACGTCCAGACTCGTGGACGTTAAAACAGTTGAGATGGCACCCTTACAAACAATACCCCCAAGCGTCCAGCATGCTGCACCTATGGACGATGAAGTACTGTTTGAAAACCCTATAGTTGCCAGACCGTCCACCAGAAGGAGGACGTCCAAGGCACAGATGGCCAGAGCTACAAGGTCCAAAACTCAACAACCTTCAGCTTCACCTGCTCCACTTGCAGCTGCTCCTGTTGTTACATCTGCTCCATCTGCTGCACCAACCATTCTTCCCGCAAAGAGACAGCTGATCGTCGCCTCTGATGACGAAGACGATGAGCCCATTGGCAAGCTTGTCAAGAAACAGAAAGCTGCCACTAATGCTGCTCCTGCTCAAACACTATCCCATCCATCCACCTCACCCAAACGACCAGCAGACACGCCGTCGGGGGAAGCACAATCTAAGAAACGTAAGCTTTCTTCTCCTACTGTTGCTGATGAACCTGAAGTTGTTTTTATAGAATCCATTAGTGATGAGCCATATGAACCTCTCACTCTACCACAAACCGAAACACAAGTTACACCTAAACCAGGAATGTTGTTACCTGGTGATGAAGGTTATACCTGCACCATTCCCACTCCCAGCATCTCCAAAACTTACCTCTCCATAAAGCCTCCTAAATCATCTCCCTCCTCAATCATCATCCCTTTTCTTACCCCCTCATCGGACACCTTGGCACAGACCAAACAAAAATGGCCTCTGTTGTTTGTTGACGGAAATGCTCAAAACTTCTTAGATGACAATGCAATCGTTCTACGTCCAGAGCTTCCCGAACCAGACTTTGGCTTTGACTATTCTCCAATTACTATGGAGAAGTATATGGAAGACTACGTCCATCAGCCGTCTGAGCAATATCTGGCCCTACCTCCTGGAGCCATTGAACACCTGCCGCTTAAGCGGTTTATTAGACGGAGGTATCCGAAGGTTGTACGAGCTTGGCGCATCAATGCTCATCCTCCTAGAGTACTTCAACACAGAGTACCTCCAGTTGCAGACATGGAAAAAGCTCTACAACAGCAAGGACGAACGGACAATACAACTAAGGCCTGCAGATTTGAAGTTTAGGCCTCTGGATCCGGAAGAAGATGGATTCTTTCCATCCACCTTTGAGCATCTTTTCTGCAACTCTCTCAAAGGTTCGGCCTTTCTAAAACATCAACTATTCATTCCCCCATCTCAACATATCCGACCTTCCACAACCGTCCGCATCCAACCCGACCGAATATGCCCAAGACTACATATCATTGATGAAAATCGCAAGAAGGAGAAGATTCTAACCAAGGCACCGTCTTTGCCTCTACCGTCCAGAGCTGAAACTCAACATCATCCAACCCATTCCCGTGAATGGTTTTTAGCTCAGCGTCTTCACACAGACATGGACGAGACGGATGTTGAACGCTTCTGGCATCAACATATGTTCCAATGCGAACAAGAAGCGTCCAGCAGTGGCGTCTCCACAGACGACAAGGCACATATCCCAATTGCAACGAATTGTGTAGTCACGCAGCGTCCAGCTCGTGTCTTTCACTTTTCGGACACTTCTGCTGCTTTTGTCCGTCCACCAGATGCACGTCCACTCCTTGGTACGGAAACTTCTATCTTATATACATTGATTGCTGCCTTTACACATATCAACACCTTCCAACCACCCTGCCCTTGGAACCCTCCTCGCCCCTATCAACTTGACGTGCCAAATCTCAAGTTCCTAGAAGCACCTCCTTCTCCCTCTAAAACTCTTCCACCTTCTTCACCAGTTTCACCCACACCTCCACCACCGCCTACTCCTGGCTCCCAAACCTCCGCCAGTCTCCCTGTTTCTACTACCGCCCCCTCATCCATCCCACCTGTTGACCCTGCCGTTCAACAATATGTCGCCACTCAACTTCAACCCATCTTCACTCTCCTGCAACAAATTCTTCAGAACCAACAAGCCCTTCTCCATCCTTCTCAACCTCCTCCGCCGCCGCCGCCACAGTGACTGTGATGACGACTCCTTCTTTTGATAATAACAAAGGGGGAGAAAGCATTATAGAAGCATTGTTTTTGATTTAAAGTTTTTTTCTTACTTCCTGTATACATATCTTCCTGTCAGTTTTTATGCTGAGTAGTTAAATAAAAAGCTGATATGACTCATTTCACATAATACTCTATTTGTTATAATATGCTTAACACGTATACTGGGTATAATATTTATTATGCTCTCAAACTAATATCCTGTGTCTCAAATATACAAAACTTGGTATATCCAACTCAGGGGGAGCATAGTAAGTCTTTCGAAAACTTTGTTATACGCTTCTTTAATTTTAATTTTTTTTTAAGGTTTGTCATCATCAAAAAGGGGGAGATTGTTGGAACCAAAGACGTTGAAGTGTCTAAACCCTCAATATTTTGAAGATAACAAAGCTTATTATTGTTTATATTTGCATGTATAAACTAACCCTGTCACAGCGAAAGACAATAACTCGCCAAAAAAAAAAGGGACCGTCCAGCTAATATGACCGTCCAGTAGACGCAAGTAAAGACCGTCCAATAGACGCGATTAAAGACCACTCAGATGAACAGACTGGAGGCAATCGTCCAAATCCCGAGGATCATATATTTAAACGATCAAGTTTTTCATTTTGAAAAACAATCATGGCTATCCACCTCGAAACCCACACAGTACCACTTCAGTGAACCAACGTTCAAAACGGTTTGAAACATCAACATCAAGTCAGTACAAAAGCACAGCAAAATGGACAAAGCAAGTCAACTTATCAAGCCGACAAGACAGATGAAGAAAGTACAGAAGAACAGATTGTCAACGCAGCCCTGAAACTTCTATTGTAGTGCAAGTTTTCAACTGCCACGACTGACTTTTTTTTGAAAAGATAGTCTGCACGCGCCTCATTGCGTGAGGAGTCAAGTTATCTGTAACGGATCTTTTTCCTGAAGACCGTATATATACGAGCATCAACAGAAAGCAAGTGACAGAATGAACATAGGCGAAATTTGTTAAAATAACAACATATACTTTCTTTTGTGATACTCTGTTAAGAAGCGTCCAGTGGACGACAGTCTTTTTTGTCGATCCACAAAGTGATCCTGAGTCTAAGCTTTCAAATCCTCACTACGTGAGTTGATTTTTTTTAAACTCTTGAGCGTTGTGAAAGCCTGGAGAGGCTTAGTGTAAAAAGAATACTTGGGTTAAGCAATATGGGTAGATTGCGTTGTAAAGCCTGAAGAGGCCACGAACAATACTTGTAACCAAAGATTGGTTAGTAGAAACCTTCTGGGTGAAGGGACTGGACGTAGCTCAGTTTGAGTGAACCAGTATAAAAGCTTTTGTGTTTCTCCTCTCTCTACTCCTTCGTTTTAAAAGCGTTCTTGTTGATCTGTTTTTAGTAATTTATTTTAAAGACGCACAATTCAACCCCCCTTCTTGTGCGCCCTTTTCACACTTCAGTACTCATCATTTTATTTTTTGTTTCAATTTGTTCTCTCAAGTTTAAAAAAATTTACTTTATTCTTTAAAGTGTCTTTGTTAGACCATGTTGGTCATTCTAACACTTTATCACATTAACTTAATCAACTTAGTGACACCTGACAATCTATAAGATGCACACAGGCTTTTGTCATGTTAACAAAAATGATACCGTTAATATAAAAAACTGTCAAAATGACTAATTTGATGTAATAAGACATTATACAGGATCAAAGTGAAACTTTTAAAACTTATTAGGGGACCAAATTGAAGCAAAAAAACTAAGATGAGGGACCAAAAAATATATCTTAGTCTATCTTATATGAGTAACATGTAGCACGTATAACAGTGCATTGCATCCCTTTAAGTTTTGAAAGAAAATAATAATTGAATATTATAAATTTATAAACATACTATTAAAAAATAAAAGTATTGAAACAATAATAAACAGAAAATTAATTTCAAAATAATATTAAAAATAACATCAATATGATAAAAAAACATGATACCTAAATTCGTTAATAATCAAAAAATAAACTATTATAAATACAAACTCTTAATATATTTTCTTCTAAATACACTATTTTTAAGTATTAAATTATGAATTTCAAATTATTCATTCTTCTGTTCGCGTGATATGTAGTAAGTGATCAATGAATATTCTCATTTGATTTTTTATCTTGAAACGGTAGTTAATTATATACGAAGCTCACCAGTGGGTTTTATTTTAGCTATGACATATGCTTTTTATACACTTAAAAGTTTTTTTGATTAATGGGTTCCTTTCATGGGAAAATTATCCATCTCATTTTTATCTTGAAACCGTAGTTATACACGAAGCTCACCAGTGGGTTCTATTTTAGCTATGACATATGCTTTTTTTTTTTTAGTTTTGTTATGACATATGCTTTTTATACACTTAAAAGTTTCTTTGATTAATGGGTTCCTTTCATGGGAAAATGCTAAGTGGTGCTCGCTGTACACAACGCGCCCATAACAGTGGCGCCACTGGAGACGTAATAAATTTGTCAAAAAGGTGCTCATAAAAGTGGTGCCACTCATCTCCATTTTTTAAAAGGAGGCGCTACATTTACAGGCACCACTTGTTTTTTAATGTTTTGCACGCAAAGCGCCTGTGGAACAAGCGCCACTCGTTATTTTTTTTTCCCAAATCTGGAACAAAGCCACAAAACGCTTCCCCATTCAAATGGAATATCTAAGAACCAATTACGGATAAAGATAATGAGGCTGTAACAGTTCTCAAGTGAGCGCTCTTTCTTCTGCAGTGATTTTTTAAATAAGTGCCAGGATTCCTTTCACCAAAAATCTTGTGCCAGACAAAAAAAAATACGATAGGTTTTATGCAGATTCACATAGAACCACAACTTTGTTTTTTTGTTTCCCTTTTTTGGTGAAAAAGGGCCAAAATCCTTTCATATTTTATTCATCAGTGACAGTATCTGTTTGCCTAGATATGGGCGCTTGCAACCAAATTGGTCATTGACTCAGCAATATTACTGGATTAATAAATCATTAGTTAAACTGCATAAATTAGTATAAATTAAAATTAAATATATATATATATATATATATATATATAGAGGAGGTGTTTAACCCCTCTTATGATGAAAAACGAGAATTATTAATTTTAATCCTTGGATCACAATTAAAGAAAATCTAATGAATGAGATTAAAACTTAATTAAAAAAAAGTCACGTGACTCCTTCTCCGCTCTCCCTTTTCTTCACTGCACATCAACCACTTGTTGCGCACAACACAATTCTACCGCATCCAACCCGCCTCTGCAGACAATTAAGGGTAAAATGCATGGGCACAAGTGCTGAGTTAGGCTTAGGAAAGGGAAATCTAGAGAAAAAAAAGAAAAAAAAAAGAACCCTACTTTGTGCCTCTATATTAGAAATATATAATATATAACTATTAGCCAATTAAACATTGTACAAAGTGGGTACATAAAAGAATGAAGACCTGAATATTTCAGATCTGTTACCTTTCAATTAAAATGGAAGATAAATTATAAATGCAGCATAAGTAATTCAGGTACTGCAATGTGAGGACGTGACGTGAACAAATTGAGAAAGGAGGGACAATTGCAAGACGGAAAGGAGTCACATGACTTTTTTTTTTAATTAGATCTTAATCTCATTCATTAGATTATCTTTAATTGTGATCCAAGGTTTAAAATTAATAGTTATCGTTTCTTATTATAAGAGGTGTTTCATTTGAAACACTCTCAATATATATATATATATATATATATATATATATATATATATATATATATATATATATATACTACTTATAACAAAGTATAAACCTGATTTAATGGTAAGGTAATCCTATCTCGAAGAGAAGGCTCAAGGCTCGGGTCCTTTGGTTGCTGTTTTGTGTCTTTTATGCGGCTCATTGACCAAAGTAGTGCATTTTTAAAAACTATTTATCAATCTGGGGTTGTTTTGAAACATATTACCGAAATGAGGTGGTCAACGTTGGAAAACACTAGTTTGACTAGCGTTTTCCAATCCACGTCAGCATTTTTAATTATTTTTTTTAATTTAATTGTAAAAAATGTCACGTTGGATGCCACGTGGGATACGCTTGTACTACTAGTGTTTTTAGAAAACGCTATTAGCACCAGCGTATCCGGCGTGGCATCTAGTGTGGAAAAAAGCATAGGGAAGTGGCAAACACGTATATAAAACACTACTACCATTAGCGTTTTCAATTAATTCTTTTTTAAAAACGAAAAAAAATAAGTTTCAAAATTTTTAATTAATAAAATATATAAAACGCTATTTCTAATAGCATTTTCCATTTAATTTTTAATAATTAAATTATTTTATTAAAAATTAAATGGAAAACGCTATTTCTAATAACGTTTTTTACATTTTATTAATTAAAAATTTAAAAACTTATTTTTTTTGTTTTTTTAAACAAATTAATTTTAAAACGGTAAATTATTTTATTAAAAATTAAATGAAAAACGCTATTTCTAATAGTGTTTTCCACATTTTTTATTTAAAAATTTAAAAATTTCTTTTTTTTTTCGTTTTTAATAGTTAAATTATTTTATTAATTATTAAATGGAAAACGCTGTTTGTTTTCCACATTTTTTAATTAAAAATTTAAATATTTCTTTTTTTTTCGTTTTTAATAATTAAATTATTTTATTAATTATTAAATGGAAAACGTTATTTCTAATAACGTTTTCCACATTTTTTAATTAAAAATTTAAAAACTTATTTTTTTTGTTTTCAAAAAATTAATTTTAAAACGGTAAATTATTTTATTAAAAATTAAATGGAAAACATATTTCTAATAGCGTTTTTCACATCTTTTAATTAAAAATTTAAAAATTTCTTTTTTTCATTTTTAATAATTAAATTATTTTATTAATTATTAAATGGAAAACGCTATTTTTAATAGCATTTTCCACATTTTTTAATTAAAATTTTAAATATTTTTTTCTGTTTTTAATAATTAAATTATTTTATTAAAAATTAAATGGAAAATGCTATTTGTAATAGTGTTTTCTATATTTTATTAATTAAAAATTTTAAAACTTATTTTTTCCTTTTTAAAAAAAATTAATTGAAAACGCTAATGGTAGTAACGTTTTGTACACGTGTCCGCCGCCTCCCTCTTCTTTTTTCCACACTGGATGCCACGCCGGATACACTGGTGCTAATAGCGTTTTCTGAAAACGCTAGTAGTACTAGCGTATCCTACGTGGCACCCATCATGACATTTTTTATAATTAAATTAAAAAAAATAATTAAAAATGCTGATGTGGACTTGAAAAACACTAGTTTAACTAGTATTTTTCAGCGTTGACCATCCCATTTCGATAATATATTTCAAAACAACCCCCAAATTAATAAATAATTTTTAAAAATACACCACTTTGGTCAATGAGCCCTTTTCCGCTCAGCTTTTGTTTGAGAATAGTATAGTTAGAATTGCTTGTTGGTGAGGGAGAGAAAAGGTGAGTCTGAGTATGCAGAGAGAGAGAGAGAAAAAGTGAGTCAGAATTTGCAACAGCCTTGCAGAGGGAAAGTGCAGTCCCAGACCTTAGAACTGAGAGTTGAAAGACGTTGCTTTAGGAATGTGAAACGTAACTTAGATCAGAATTCAGACCAGTTTGATTCGAAGCGGTTACCCTGGTTTAGTGGATGTTTGTGTGTGTTTGGGTGAGTGTTAATAAAATTAATTTTGAATAAAATTGATTTTGAAGTGAAGTGATTTATGTCTAGATATTTTTATTCTAAAAACAAGTTAATAGTTAAATTCAGTATAAATTTTTTAATTCAATGTAAAAACTACCTAAAGTTACCTCAACCTAAAATCAATTCTGTAGTCAAAATCAATTTTCCAATGTAAAATCAAACATGTAAATATTTATTTAAAATCACGTTAACTGGTACTTTACCGTAATTATGGAGAATTAAACATGAAACCAAATATACACTTAATCTAGTTTAAGGCTTGTTTGATTATGTAAATACTAGATTAAGAGCATAACCGATCAAATTATTGAACCAACTTGACTATAGGTCTGGTTCCCAGTCGGACCAGTCCAACTGGCCGATCCGAGCCAAGTTTAATAATACTGCAACCTATCCTTTGAATTAGGTCACTTTTTTTTAAAAAAAATTATTTCTTTTGAAAATTAATATATATTATATTTAAATTTAGTTCAATATAAATAAAATTTTAAATATATTTTATAATTTAAATGTTATTGACAGATAGTTTTAATTATTATTTTTTTAAATTTTAAAACTAAAAGAAAGAAAAATAATTATTTTTTAGATAAAACACAAAATTAATTATTTTTCTTCAAAAAGTCATTTCTTGTAAAATTAATTATAAAAAATAAATGTCATGTATAAAGAAAAAAATGTCCCACAAGACTAATTATGAACATTAAATAATGAATATATAACATATTTTCATCATTAAAAGGTGTAGAAATTTTATATTATTCATATAATATTTTACAATATTAATTTTTTAATTCTATTTTTACATAAATTAACTATTGCAAGAAGAATTCTCCATGCTTCACATGATTCTCATTCCTTATGAAATGCTTCATCCATGAAGTATGATCTGTCCTTTTGGCCAAATATTTGAAACAATTGAAACACTACAATCAATTCTTGTTTTATATTTTTTTCTTGCTCTAAATCTTTACCTCAATTAAGTGACCATGTAAATACAAAAATATTTCACAGTTTGCTCACTCCTATTCTAAATGACTAAATCCCAAAATTAATTCAATAGGTCTTTAAAATATCTCATCAGTCTCAATAAATATTTTGTCTTTACTCAGGTTAAAAGTTGACCATTAGTGAATTTCCTGGCTCAAATTGTTACCAATAAAATTGAGTCAAATCAGATTTGAAAGATCTTAAATACATACATACATACATACTTAGCGAATTTCTTGGCTCAATTTGTTGCCAATAAAATTGAGTCAAATCAGATTTGAAAGATCTTAAATACACACACACGTGTGTGTGTGTGTGTGTGTGTGTGTGTGTGTGTGTGTGTGTGTGTGTGTGTGTATTTTCTTCTATTTTGTTGTGCCTAGAAAAATGCAAGATGTGTATCATAGGTTGTAGAAACTAATCCTTTTTCTCTATTAGAGATTGGAAACTATGTGCATTGGTTAAAGTTACGGGTAGAAATCAATTGGTGAAAAGGTAAATACCAATATAAAATCCTTATTTTTTAGTGTTTTTGTATTTGTGCATTTTCTTGAATTTAAACCAATTTAAAGTTCAATTTCTTGCTTAATTATTAGTTTTAGTTTTAGTTTCCAATCTTATGTTTCCAAAAAATTTAAACAATAAGGATCTTTAGCACAAACTTCCTCCACTAAGGAGCTAAAACATGTAAAAATAGAGAAATAATATTGAATTTCAATTAATTAGTTAATTATTTTTACCATTTGTCTATTGGAGAATTTTATTTTATTTTTATTGTTAGTTTATAGACACACTAGTATTATTTTATCAATGTGTGATTGTTTATTAGGTGTTTTCTTATGTAATTTAAATTCATAATATAAGATTTTATGTACATACAAAGATATCTAATTATTTTACACATTCAAAGAATTTAAAATGAATTGCTTGATTCATAATATATAATTATTTTCACACATATAAAGTTTTTAATCTTTAAATAGTAATGTTAGTACAAAAAGTGCTTTTTAGATAGGTTGATTTCAACATTCTAAATCAGTTTCCTGTGTGTAGATGTAAAATTAGCTGATATAAAAAATTGGTACTTTTTAGATCGATTGTAGCCACAACCAATGTAGAAAGTAAACTTTGTTTTTTATAACAAAATCATTGTAATTATAATTCCTCCTTGATATACAATACAAAAACTATAGATACAAAATTGACACTAGATATAAAACAAGTACAAAACAACTACATTTCATTATAATAATATATAGTACATCTCATATATCAAAAGAAAAGTGAAGTATAATTCATTAGAATCACTATTGAAAACAACAATTCATGATGTAACTACATCGTTACTCAACAACAATACTATATTGTAATATCTCATAGAAGCATAAATAAAATCAACATATGCACATAAATGAAATACATGCAACTTGAGAGATCTATCCATCTCTCCTATGCCATACATGCCTGTCTTTACAACTTTCGAAGAATCAAAAGAACAGAGGGATAGCCTCGAAGCCATATAACAAAATAAATATACATCAATGGGGGAGAGGGGTACAATACATACTCCCTATGATTGGTCACACTATACAACCCCATCAAAATAATACAACAGAAATATATATCTCAAAACAAAACGAACGTGTGACTCCTCGAGCCACACCATCTCCAACAGGGAGCTCTACCTTCAGATCTAAGAAGCCGGGTCCACTGAAGCATCGCCATCTACTCCCATGCCATAAGACGTGATCATCACAGTCACACCAGCACCACAACAACAACAACGAGACAACCAACAACAAAATGAGGCAAGGGTAAGCTTATTAAAACAATGACATAACATATGATTACTGAAACCATCAACAATTCTCAACATTTGCACTCATATACATATACATATATGTATATATATATATACATATATCATACATTTATAAGGCAAAGAGTCCTTAACCCAGCACCCCATATCACAACAAATCCACCACAATTATGTTAATGCATGATGACACGGCTCTCAAGAGATTCACAACTATTCGAGCGATCAATTAGGTCTTATCCCCTACCATGATGATCCAGCACTCATTCAAGGATTGCCAAACTCTAATCTACGAATAAGCTTAGTGGTTTGTCAAGATAAATGTATGTGGGTGGTGGCTCACCACGACTCAAGGTTTGCACTATCTCGGCCCCCTGCAGAATCGCCCATCCATTCATCCCCAAAGGCCCATCTTTACAACCACACATCTTACCCAAGCACTAGGTTGAAGGCCATGTCTGAGTTGACTGCTCCAGTTAGCCAACCAACTTACGTGCCTACTTGCACCATGGCATGAGGTCCAGTGTCAGCTACCTCAACCGCCAACATATGCATGAATGCATGTTTCATGGCGCAATATCAACTCAATAGCAACAAGTCAAACACATATATGACAACATAATAGCAACATAGCACCACAGGGCCCGATCAACACTACACATGGTCCAACAACTACTACCAACACTAGGCAGGCCCAATGTAACCCCAAGCATGGTCAACAGGTAAGGCCCTATCCAAGCAGCTCATACCTTGTGAGAGAACTCACACACAACAACTTTATTCACACTAAGTAGAGGTCCTATCAAAGCAACTTGCCACTCCAGGGCCTTATCCAAGCAACACACATCCCATGAGTAAAACCCAAGCAACAACATTTACGACAAGTGGAGGTCCTATCCAAGCAATCTGCCACTCCTCCTACATTCTCAACAATTTTCACATTAGACTCACACTAGAAGTCCTTCCCAACCATGTCTCACACAACTACATTTTCAAAATCTGATCAACTGCAGAATACTACATTCGCTCAACGACCTACATGTTCGCTCAATAAGGACCTTCCTTACAGAGGACCAATTTTCCCATACAAAGGCTTCTCACTCAACGACCATGAGTTTCGCTCAGCGAATCAGAGTCACTCACTCAGCGACAATTGAGGTTACTCAGTAAATTCGTTCTAGGGACTCCCTCTAAATCTCCATCGACAACATTTGGCTCAACGAGTCACCTACTCGCTCAACGAATAGCCACTCTAGAGAGCAGCTATAAACTGTACATGCTCCTCGCTAAATGAACACAGCGTTCGCCTAGTGACCCACTTAAAATAGAGAGCACCACTCTCCAAGGCCCTTAATTGGCTTAGTGAGCTCAATAACCGCTCAGCAAATTGCTCCCAAGCATTCTGGAATGCCCACACTCGCTCAGCGAGCCACATACTTGCTCAGCGAACTCTCTTCTGGAAAATTTCTAGATTTTCATGAACACTCACTCAGCAAATTCAATTTCGCTCAGTGAATCCCTCCTGCACTACAACAATCACTATGATTCAAGAACGCTTGCTTAGCGACTTGATGGGTCACTTAGCGAAACACCAATCCGACAGCCTCACTTCAGCCTCAAGGGCATTCTAGCTCAGCGAGAACCCTAGTTGCTCAGCGACTATCAAATAACAGAACCAGCAACTCTCGTTAAAAAACCCAAAAATCTAAACTTTCTACTCACTCATACCCCAAATCAACTCCTCAGAAGTCGAATATGACCATACAGCAACCCACAACAGCATACTCAACATATTTAACAATCCATACACATTCCAACAGAAATCAACCACAGAATCAAGAAAACCCATTTTCAACACAACTCAGCCAAATCACATGTTTCAGTTCAATCCATAACAACATAGGCATACTACTACATTCATACAATAAGTATTCAACGAATGTAAGCTTCCCTTACCTCTTGGAGCTTCCGAATCCAAAATTTGGGGAAGAGGGGAATGTGGAGAACATAAGCTCTTGACCCAATCCTTCAAGAAATTCGCCTTTCTCAACGCAAGGAAACGAAATCAAAGCTTGGAATCTTGCTACACTCTTGGTGGTTTGAGAGAGATTGAGAGAATGAGAGAAGAGAAATGAGAAAGTTTGAGAGACTAAGAGATGAGAAATGATAAAATGAGAAAGAAAAGGGGTTTTAGTGTCCTAAACCTTCCCTGGGCCTCACAAAGGCTTCGAGCCCACTAAAGCCCATGGTCTATTTATTTACTCCACAATACTCACAACTAGCCCAACACTTGCTATTTCTCTCAGCAACCCATATAAACATAACCAACACTCTCACTTTGGCTTAAGAACATTTTCCACCAATTCCCTAAATTCATATCGGAATTCCAAGACAAACAACACAAAATAGCAACTAACATAACAATAACTTATTTATTCATTTTAATCACCAAGATCACATATTAAGTTTCCACTTTTAGTTATTAAACCACTAAATCAGACATTAGGAAAAACACGATGTTACACATGACATGTTGACTACTTGTTTGATCCAATAAAACATAAATTTAATTCCCTTTTCAAGGTTGCTCTCCTTCCTTCTCTTTTATTCTACATTTTTGTGATGAAAAACCTTCTGCTTGTATTATATAAATTCATCTTTGTCAAAACTACCATCATTGTTTTGTACGCTCTAACACTCATTTTCTAGTATTTTTTAGGTTTGATCTATTAGAAAATGGGTCTTAGAGTGTGCAAAGCAATAATGATAGCTTTGATAAAGATGAATGAATATAATTAGAGAGGAAGGTTCATGATCACAGAAATGTGGAACAAGGAGAGAGAAGAAGAGTTTGGAAAAAAGAATTGAATTTCTATTAAAACAAATTAAAATAAAAAGAAGGAAAATACATAATTGAATGGGAGATAATGAATCTAAGAATATTAGTGATGATGGGGCATTAAGGTGGCAAAGCAGGCTAGCTCGACCCGTTTTGGCTTGCCCTGCCACCAGCCCACTAAAAACAAGCCGGGGCAGGCTGACTCACTAGAAATTAAAAAAGATAAGAAAAAGAGGGGGGGGGGGGGGGGGGGAATTTAAGTTTATAAAAAAAATTCAATACAAGTATAATTATTGGTTAATTAATTAAAAAATTATATATGTTTTAGTGTCAACTTTTTGAAAGTAGAAATATATGTCCAAGTATACTAGGGGTATTTAATTCTTAATAGTTGTTGCTAATTTAGTCATCTTCTTTTTCTTGTCTCTAATTAGCAAGGGATCGAGGAGCAAATAGCAAGTTGCTTTATTTGATTGATACTTCTTTGGATCTTAAATATTATCAAGCTTAAAAAATAATTTTTTTTACAAAAAAATAATGTGGGCCAATGGGCTAACCCACCCTGGCCCACCAGTGGCCTTCTAGGTTGGCAAGTTAGGAAGGGAAGGCTGGCGTAGGTTAGTGGGTTCAACCACCTAGCCCACCATACCAATTTTAGGTGGGCTAGCGGGCCTGCCCATTGGGCTCGACCCATTTTGTCATCCCTATAAGGCATGCATGATGAGGTTTATGATCAAGTGGGGATTCTCCGTGAATTTGTTAAGACAATAAAATAAAACAAGGTAAGCAAATAAAATAAATAATAAACATAATTAAAATGTAAAAATACAAAAATAAGAAAATTAATTTACTTATATTCAAGTTTTATGTAGGGATATTTTTTTATATCCCTTCATGGTGATCATCTCATATTGTATATACATAATCTTCTTTGTGCAATGCCAATAGCCATGATGAGAAAGAAAAAGTCTCATATATATCAAAGCTTGATTTGTCAATCTCATCATTAGCATTCATCATTATTCCTTGGAGGACCATATATAATCATTCATTAAACAGACCAGTGACATAAAACACATATTTCTTATGGACTGCCATAATAAAAAGCTAATCATTCACTACAAGAAAATGCTTATTTACTGATGGATAATTACTCGCAAATTTGGATCTGTCGGTAACTCAACATTACTAATAGATAAATCCATCAGTAAAATAAATAGTCGTAGGTAATAATGAAATAGCATTATTGACAAACATTTTGTCAAAAAATTGGTCGAAAATTTTGGTGCCTTTTAGTGAGAACATTTTTGAAGGAAATTTACCTATGAATTTTTTTGTAGGTAAAAACATTTATGGATAATTTGGAAAAAAATGTCGATAACTATAAAAGAGCGAAAAAATTAAAGTGCCCACGGATAAATCTATTGGTAATAATTGTAAAAAAAATCCATGGATAACTTTGAAAAATATGTTGGTAACTATACATGAACAAAAAATATTAAAAAAAAAGTTTTTAAATTACCAACGGCTAATTTTGTCAATAATAAAATCAGTAGGTAACATAAAAAAATTCGTAGGTAAGCATTTTATTTCTTTTTGCGTGTGCCCTTATTTCCCCAAAAACCATTTACCCTAAATTGTGCCCTTGGCCTAATCTCAGCACTATCGCTCCTCAATATCGCCCCGCCCTGACTATCACGTCACCTATCTCTTTCACACTGAAGTAGGTTGCACAAGTTGGCCAACTAATTTTCCTCTTCCCTACACAACTAGCATTTTCTCATTGGAGCGTCCTAACTCTCTTCAACACTATCAAACACCATGTCCTAACTCTCTGCAAAGATGCTTCTAAAGACCTTCACACCAACCCTTTTTGCTTTCTCTTTAGAATTGCTCCTGTTCAGAAATCAAGGCCCTCATCGCATTTTCCACTAACCCAAACCTCCACAACCTCAGATTGCAATCAACCTAGTAAAGATCGAGGTGAACTCTTTAGTGCTAAATAACAAGTTCATAACACACTGGATGGGCTTGATTCCTCTGACGAGCAAGCACTATTCATATGACTACGATGTATGTGATGATGAGAGTCGATGCGAGTTCTACTCCATCGAGTTCTACCTGTGGGTTAAGTGTATAACCGACTAGACCCTCTACCAATAGGTACATTTCTTCGACTATTTTCTCTTTTGTTTTTAAACCCTAAAAAAATGTTATTATTCAAATGGCTCTTCATCAATTTCAATTGGGTATTTGGTGTTTTCAAATGGGTCTTCTTCGTTTTCAATGGGTGATTGGTTGTTTTTAAATGGGTTTCCATCACTTTTAACTGGGTATTTGGTTTTTTCATATGGGTCTTCTTAGTTTTCAATTGGGTGAGGACAAGAACTAAGGCTGAGAGCAATAATTAGGAAGGGGAATGCAAAAATCATGCCAAATGGTCACTTGTTGCAACTATCACTTTCATGTTTGAACTAGAGATTCATATAAATGAGGGGTTAATGGAGACCTTGACTCTTTAGGAAAAAAGAGAATAGGTTGATAGTAGTCCTACCCATGTGTTTAAAATTGATCTAGTAACACAACAGGTTATGTTTTTCTTATTTATTCTCATATGATTTTGGCTATGCTCTTTTCACTATTTTGATTAGTAATGCTAGTATTATTATTATTTGATCCATATTTTGTGCAGAATTAAAAATTACTTGGTCTATCTCCTAGGTTTAGTGCTTAAATGGTAGTTTGTTTGATCGTTGTTATGTATATTACTTTCTAATATTTATCTTAACATATGCATGCCAATTTATTTCTGAGCAAATTTGCGATTTTATACTCATCCTTAATCCATATTTTTATGCTACGTTGGCTTCCTGTAGTTTTTATGTTTTTTTTAGTTTTTTTATTCATTTTAAGGATCTTTTTGACCATTCCTCTTACTTTCTAGTGAAATTGTCTTGCAATGTCTAGATCCAACTTTAGAAATGAAATATTTCATTTCTTGTGATTTTCAGTTGTACATGGTAGCATCATAATCATGTTATGATTGACATTTTTATTTTTTACTTTCCAATGCTTCTGCCTACTAGCAACTATAAAAGCGAAATGAAGATCATGCCATCCCTATGTTGTTATAATGATTCTAGCCTCACTTCATAAGTGCAAATTGTAATTGTTTATGTGTGTGTTGTGTCTTGAGTCTTAATTGTTTGGTTTGATTCTCTTGATCATTGATTTGATCCATGAGCTTAATTAAAACTTAAAGAGATAATAGGTGAAAAGATGTTTTTGAAAGAACTTTTAAATTGAACTAAGAGTGCTTTTGTAATAGCAGATAAAATGGTGAAATAACATATTAAATTGATCTTGTTTTTGAAAACTGCCATCAAGAGCGAAATAATAGATTATGAACTAATAATAATCAATTATTTTGCTTTATTCTGACTTAAGAAAAGTTGGTCTTATTATTTTAATCGATTAAGTAAGGCTTAAATATGTTTTCATCCTTAAAAAACTAAAATCATTGTTTTTAGTCCCTACTATTATGTGACATTTGTTAACTGCTTTCATGTTTAATAGAAGGTCAAGTGACAATCTTAGGTGGCACTCACTTGTATTGGTGGTACCATATCAACATGTGATACCTCTAAAAATTTTTCTAGATCCTGAAAATAAATGTCACTTATCTACCTTAAAACAAAGTTTAGGGACTAAACATAGTTATTTTAGATTTTGGAGAGGTGAAAATTAAAGAAAAATACTTTACAAGGACCAAAACTAAAATTGACTCATTTTATAGGGACAAAAAATAGTAATTCAAATTTTAGAGGGATAAAAAAAAAAAAGATTACAAGAACTAAAATCAAAACTCGCTAATTTTATAGGGACTAAAAACATATTTAAGCCATTAAGTAATTAAATAATCGATTATATGACCTTTGAAAAAATACAGGCTTTCTGTAATAATCCATTAAGGTTAAAATAATCGATTATCTTGTTTTATATTCAAAACCAGGTGTTTGTATGAACAAAATAATTGATTATATGATTAAAATAATCAATTATTTCAGTTTGTCTATAAATAACAAACTCTTGTTCTGTTTTCAAGTTGTGACCCCATTTTCAAACCAAAAGTTCCTGTCTAAAGAGCGATTTATGCGAAAGATCCTAAAGTTTAATATTTTCATCTTTTAACATCAAATCTTGAGCTCATTAATGAATCATCATCATGATTCAATGGGAGTCATCATCACCTAGATAGGTGTGAACTTTATTTTGTGTGTTTGTCATGATTTCAGGTGATACCAAACCTTAATATCGTGGTGTAGTTGTTGTTGTCTTGAGATAGTGTTTCTCAAGTGTTGCTTGTAGGTTTCTACAAGTGGGTCCAAGGTTTCTTGTAGGGTTCAAGAACCTTGTATGTTTAGTTTTTTTTTTTGTAATTCTTTTGTTTTCAATTATATGTTTGTGAAATATTTGAATTACTAGTGGGAACACTCAATCAGATTAATTGAGAACTAGATGTAGATCATAGTGGGGTGATCGAACTAGTGTAAAAATTCTTGTGTCCTTTTCTCTCCCCCCTTTTCTCTTTATCTTGCTGGTTTATGATCATTTGATTGTATATTGAATATGGTTCATGCATTGATTATATAAGATCTGCATTAGAAATTACATTATGGTAATCTTTCTTCCACATCCCACTGCATAATTGATTGAATCAATAAACATCAAAGGTTTTGGCTAACTGATTACAAAAAGTCTTTGAGGGACCTGAAAATTTTTAAAGAACCAATTCACCCATCTTGGATCCTGCCATCTTGACTAACAACAATAAATTATATGTGGCAAATTGTTGATAGTGTTATACATGATTGATGCCCTTTTCTTTTTATCCAATTCTATTTCTCAAAACCTTTATCTTCATTTGCTTGCCTTTAATTAATTTCGTAATGACCCTTATGAAGGCACCTAGATGGCTCAAGTAATAAATATTTTTGGAATAAAACAAATTATCTAGCCATTGGAGGAGTTTGGCATATTAGTTAAGAGGACTAATGAAGAGGTTTGCTTAATTCTGCTTGATATCTTCTTCATAACTATTATAAAGGCTATATTATAGCCATTATTGGTGATTTTCTTAAGTAGTCTCATGTATTTGACCATTCTCTATTTATAGCTACTCCAATCGTTAGGCTTCTTCATTGTCATGGAAAGAGATCAAATAGTTGTTTGTGCTACGCTTTTTCCTTTCTTTGAGAAGTGTGGAGAGGTTGCTGCAATTACAATATCTCTTGAGTGTGGAGGCCAAGGATAGGGAGACAGATTTCTTAGTATGCTAGTGCTAGTTGTTGCTTCTATGGATTGGCAATTCTTATGCTTAATTGATAATGAATTAATGATTAATAATTTGTTGAATATATTGAAATTCCATGGTTATTTTTTGTTGTTTATTCTGACTCATAATTAATATTAAATGATTGGAAACAATATTTGAAGTTGCGTTATTGTGGAGTTGCTTTGTGTGATGATTTGGTTGTTTACTTTTAGAAAATCATTGAGACCTTTGAATACAGATGAATGTTTGGTGAAACATCCATTGATTTCTACATTTTTCAACAATGAGAAGAAATGGGCATCACACTAGAAAAGCTTATGGCCTATTTGGGGTAATTGCAAGTTTTTGATTTTTGGTTTTCAAATGCATTTTTCAAAACAAACGTGTTTGGTTAAAATTGAGCTGAAATGGTTCTTAACTCAATTTCAAAACACTTTTACATTCATTTTCAATACCAAGAAAAAAGGATTTATGAATTTGGTGTTTAGTTTTGAAAAAACATATCCTCATTGCATTTGACAATGGCCCTTCCGGTCACCACCACAACTGACACGGCGACACCACTATGACCATTACTGCCACTGCTGTCGTTGCCACCACCACCATCAGCACCATTACCACCACCACTGTCGACATCATTACTGCCACCACCACCGATATCGACACCACCACAACCACCAGCAATGCCACCACCGTCGCCACCATTGTCACAGCCGCTACCACCACCATTGTTGCCATTACTGCCACCACTATCACTGCCACCACACAAACACACCCTTAAACTAATTTTAACAGGATAGGAAACTTTTAAAGTGAATTTATTTTGAAACTAAAATAGAAAAAAAAAATACTAAAACTAATTTTTAAAAACTAAACACTAGTTATAGTTTCAAGGAACAAAAATTGGTTTCTTTGGACTTGGACTTCAAATACTGGCTTTAGTTTGGATAGCTTTTTATTTTGGATTTAAGAAAATATTTATGGCTTGTTCATTAGGTTTATTTGTTTAGGCTAACGTTTTAAGTGAGTTTAGTTTAGTATATTAGGCAATAGAAAAGTAAAAGATAGAAAAACAAAAATAAAAAGGTTATTTTGATAGATTTAATATAATATAGATATATTATAAATTATTAAATAAAAATTTTAAGATTTATGATTTAAAAAAAAGATTAATTAAGCCATAGAATCCAAATTAATTTATTGAAAACAATCAAGATAAGTTGCTAATGTATTGATTCCAAGCCTTGGAAAAAGATTCACGATTCCACACCCTGGTGATATTTAAATTAAAATATTATTAATAATATGATTTAATTTCTAATTTTTTTACTTTTTAAAGCTCTTAATGTTCATTTTTATGTGTTACTAGTTAAGGTATTTTGCACATCTTTTCATGTATTGGCAATTGGTGCATATCATTTTTAATATTAAAATGTAATATATGAGTTAAGGTTAAAATTTCTGTTTAATATGAATTCTTAGTTTCTTCATCACTTACATTTATTTATAAATAGTATTTGAAACTAAAATAATAAAACCATTAATGATTATAGAAGTTAGATGCCATGTTAATCTCGGCATCTAGATAAATTGGTTAAAAATAGTAATATTAAGATTGGAATGAAAAGACAAGCTGAAGTTGTGTGAATATAATTTCATTTTATATATTATTTTTGTTATTATCTCTTTTAACCCAACCCAACCCTTTTTTTGGTGGGTTAGAGTTGGATTTGGTTGAGTTGACTCATTTGACATCTCTAATTTTTAGTACCATATATTTTTTCCTTGTTTTATCTAAAAAAAGGGTGAAAAATAACCAATGCGAGGTGTTATAATTTTAATGGAAATACATTTTGCCCAATTGTATTTTTATTGTTGGTGGTGGGGGGGGGGGGGGGGGGGCAGGGAGGGCATTCTCATCATATAATGAAGTAAAAGTTTTGTTGTGCTTTCACTTTTAGTTAATTTAGAACTTAATTTGTGTCTTCCACCTTGACAGCTATTAACATAAAGAAACCACAACGTGCCAAAGTAGAAGTGAATAGAAAATAAAGGGTGAGAGCCTGCACACAGGTGGCTCCATCAGTAACAATAGGATAACCACCACCATCAAGGGTAGCAACAACTACAACTAGACGACCACCACTAGCAACAAGACGACTAGTAGCTACATAACTCCAAAGTTTTTGAATTATTAGATTGTATAAGAAACCAATTAGATTTTTTTTTGTTTAA
Source organism: Spatholobus suberectus (assembly GCA_004329165.1). NCBI lineage: Eukaryota > Viridiplantae > Streptophyta > Magnoliopsida > Fabales > Fabaceae > Spatholobus > Spatholobus suberectus. Next base: position 27,546,460 of record CM014737.1, on the reverse strand, counting down.
TTTTTAAATATGTACATTAATTGTTCAAACTTAATTAATTTGCTTTAAATTATGATTAGTTCAAGCTTAAGTTGAATTTATTTATTTTTATTTTTAAGTACTCTAATTGTTTTTTATATGATTTATATATATAAAATAAACTGTTTAATTGTTTAAAAACAAACATGCAAGAAATAAAAAATTAAAAAATATAATTACTAATGGACAAATCCATAGGTAATTTCACATGAAAAAAAAAAACCTATTGATAACTTACCCATAGAAAAATTCGTTGGTACTTTACCCATAATTTGTGGGTAATTATTATAATTTGTGGATAATTATTGACAGATAAATCTGTGGGTAATTATTGATAGATAAATTTGTAGGAAATTGGAACATTTCCCACAAATTTATTTTGTCAATAGTCTATCAGTAATTATTGATGGATATCGATATCCATTGGTTATAATTACTAACAAGGATACTACCGATGAATTTTTGTCTATGGGAAATTCATCGGTGAAATTAAATTATTAATAAATATTTGAAGTTTTTGATAGAATATGTTCATTGATAATAGCAAAATTTCTTGTAGTGTTTCCTTTCTCTCAAATTTTCTTTCACTTTATTGCTCGTGATAAATCTAAACCCCAAAAAGGGGGGAAAGTATTGGTTATTGTGATTATATAGATAATGTCAAGTAGCACATTACATACATTAAGAGGGAGAGATAAAGTTGAGAAAGTAATAAAGAAAATAAAAATTCTATACCCCTAGCATAAAGAGAGCAACAAAAAGGTACCTTATAGCATTAAATGGTGTTCCATCTTGAATTTATAAAAGCTTCTCCACTATGATGCAAGACTTGAGGTAAATGATTTCTCATTCATATCATTCATTCATATTTGTCATTAGATTAGTTAATATTTAGGATCATTCATTCAGTACACTACTTTTTGGAGTTTTATATTTTGTCCTCCTTAGGGACCATCCTTAGGATTTGATAAATGTTGTTAGGACTCTCTGGGTTATCTATTGGGAGGTCATATGATTTATGATGTGTGCCTCTATATGATTACATACTTTTTGACTATGTGTTTAAACTATCTTGATCTATTCGGAGATTAGATACCTTTGGCATTAGCCTGTGCATTTCATGATATATATTGTAACATTTTGCAAAATTACAATTTTATAATAGCAGTAGTAGTAATAGTAGTAGTAGTAGTAATAATAATAAGATATTATTATTGTAACACCCTTCAGTAAAATAATAACCCAATATAAACATAATCTAAAATAATTATAAAACTAAAATTTAAGAGATGAAACTGCCTAAAGTAATACCTCAATAATAAAAAAAATATTAAATCTTTACATCAATATAAAGATAAAAGAACATTTAAATTAGCCAAAGTGGTCCTTTATTCTAAAAAGGAACTAACCAAGCTAAAATATAACTAGAAGAAGAAAAAACTACGTCTTCAAGCTTCTTCCGTCCTTGTAACTTTGCCCTCGTGCTCTGAAAACAGCACTTTTAATGAGATAATAATCCCAGTGAATAAAACAAGTTCTAAAATAGTTCGCAAATAATGGTGTTCTTAGCCGATGCAGTAATCAAAAAAGCCAACCATGGTATCCGCAAATAGTTCATAAAAAAACTTTTTGAATTCAAGTATACAACATTCAGTTCACATATATAATTAAAAAGGAACCAATAAATTACATACACAAATATTTATATTCCAAGCACTTAACTTTGTACACTACTTAATGGTTCTCACAATCACCCTACTTGATTCCTCAGTTCTCGAAACTGATGTGAATCCCAGATTTACTTATATTTAATTTTTTATATGTAATTAGTTCCTAGAGCTAGTGTAAGTCCCAGACCCACTGTGAATCCCAAATTCACTAAGGGATATAAGCTCATATTCATGCAATGGTGTCCCACTGTCTTCCCTATCCCGGATGGAGGTTTTTCATATTTCATCCCATATGTAGATATGTTCAATAAATAGATATCCTATCTCAAATGGTGATATCCTTCATCCCATTCCTGGGATAGGATGTATACACTCATTCTTTTCGATGATATCCCCCATATGTTTACCCACCAATGTAATTTTGTTGAGGTTTGTTTCTCTTTTTTTTTTTAACATGGATTCCCCAACTACTGTCATCTAATTTTATGTGATTATTTATTGCTTTATCTTTTGCGTTCTTTTGTAATTTGCTAAATAATTTTAATAATTCTTATCTTAACCACTTAATCTCTTAATTGATTAGATAATTATATAACTAAGTAATATTTTTTTCCATTTAATAACTAAATAATATAATAATTTTAGGATGTTACAACCCCTCTGTGCTACTAAGGTTAACTTCTTCCTATTTTACTTTATTTAAAACTCTTGTTTAGTTTATTTATAAAAATATGCATAATTTTTTTTTGCAATAATATGATAATAAAGATGTGAACGCAAAAGATAACTTACATACATCAGATACAACTGCACACTGCACACGGTATCACATACATACATAAACATCAAAACATGTATCTATGTCAATGACTTGATCCTCATGCCATAACCATAACACCAACCCAAAGTATAAAAAGTATCTCAAAAAAAGTAAGGAGTGGTGTGTGTGCATACATAAACCATCAATGCCACAAATATATTACATCAAAAGGGGAAGGAGCTACAACACTCACTTCCTACCAGTTGGTTGTACTAAGCAAAACCAATTAGCCTCTCACTGCCCTCTATAGGCAGTGAGGTGACGTTGTCGAACCATCATCATCTATAAGGAAGAATCCCCTGCCTAACCCTCTGCCTCCTCTACCACATCCAGATCCTCAAAAAGTACAGCGATAATCATGAACAGCTTCAGTTTTCTGTGAGACTTGAGGAGAAGCATGACCAGACGTCCCTAAAAGCTCAATGAAACAAACATGCACATCCATTGGATATGTAGCCACAATGACACCTTGTGGTACATATCAAACTATCAGCAAATTGTCGTATCAAAACTTTGCTAATTTTGTAACAATGGCTCCAACCCTGCTCTGGCTTAGGGATGGTCGGGCATAACTCTATGCTAAATAGGTCATGTAGAGTGCTCTTGTGGATCATTGTGATTATCACAGTCACACACAAACAAGCACAAATAATGCAACGACAAGTTAACAAAAACAAGAAAGCACATATATCTAATTTCACCCAACAGCAACTCACATTAACGAAATAAGAAAAGGCGTAATTAAAATCATATGGTTAAAGGAAATCATGCGTACACAACTCAAGGATATACGCAATCCACTTTTTAGCACCATCAATACTCATGCATGGCATGTCATGAATGCAATGACTGCTCCATGGAGACTTCTACTAGCGAGGGACCAGGCAGTATATTCCTTAATCATGATAAATAATATCAACAACAACAACACTAGCACATGCCAAAAACCAATTAGGGAATAGCTAATACTAATCTATGAAAATGTTACAGTGGCTCGTTGAAATAGATAAATATGGGTGTAGGCTTTACCACAACATAAGATTTGCATTAAAAATAATTATGTTATTTAAAATAATCAAAATTTTCAAGAAGATTATCAAAATGCATAAATTTAATTTGAATATGTCTTTATATAATTTTAATATAGTTTATCAATTAATTTGAGGCAATTTTAAATGATAAAATGAAATATAGTATGAAACTTTACTAAATAAATATTTAGAAATTATCAAAATAGACCCTATTTTAGGGCTAGAAATAAAAAAAAGTAAATTTGGACTAGTAAACAGTTTTTCTTTTATGAAAACTATAGCTTGTTGGAAAATATTATTGAGTCTATTTTCTAAATCATTAGGCCATGTTTATCATACTTAATTCAACAAGACATATTATTGAAATTGTGTCATTGGAAGTACTGTCTACATGTTTTTAAAATATATCAATTTTCACAAATCTGTTTTCAACGAAATTTGTCACTAATTGTAATACATTAATTCTAGTTTTTCGATTGACAAAGATCATACAAAAATAATGTATGCACAATTTATAATGAATTTTCTCCCAAAACTATTCCAATCCTAAAAATCAATATGTCTTAGAACATCAATTTGAAATGTCAAAAATCACCAAAAATCCAATATAGCCCTAAAATTTACAAACTTAGTGTCTATTTAATGCTTAAGATGTCTAGCTTTTAGTTGTACAAGGAGATTTTTGAAACATTAACCATAAAAGTTCATAATTACAAAAACATTTGCATTGTTTAATCACGTTTTCCAAACAAAAAGGGTCAAATTGTTCATATCATATCTTATTCATTTATTAAGCTTTTAACGTGATTCTTAAGCCAAAACCATAGCATTTTGAGTCTATTTTTAGTCAAAAAGAACCAGCTCATTTCAACAATTTAGGTCCAGATATCATAAAAAAATTAAGACATGTTCAGGACAAAAATCACAAGATAGATTTTACATTCATCATATATATCAAAGTTTCAAGCAACAAATATCATGAATCATATTTCCAATAACCAAAATCATCAATACACACCAATATCACCCAACCACAGTGACCATACAACAACAAACAAGCCAAAAATGCTAGCTTTCCTTACTTCCTTTGAGCAAAACAGCAAAACAAGAAAGAAAGGTGGTGCCTTTGATCTCTCCTTTTCTATCCTTCTTAACTTTGAGCCAGAAACCACCAAAGCCATCACCAATACACAAGAATAAGACTTTGTTTGGTAGCTTGACATGAAAAAAGAAGAAGAGGAAACTAAGAGAGAATGAGAAGAGAACAAAGGGAAAAAGAAGAGGAAGAAGGAAGAATCACTTACTTCTCCAAGAAGCCACACCTCCTACTCCTTCTCCCTTAAGCTAAAAAAAAAAAACTTGAAGAGCACAAATGAGAGGGGGAGGGGTGCCAGTTTATATTTATAGAGGAGGGGGAGTATTTTTTTTCTTTTAACTATGGTACAGGTAAAAATAAAAAGGTAGGTAAAGTTATATTTTAAATGGGTCAAATACTTAATGTATAAGTAGTGTCTAAAAAAATAAATGCATTTGGTGTGAAAATGGCCATTTGCCCATGGAGTAGAGGGAGAAAAAGAGGTCAATCTTGTGTAAATCATTGGTACTTAGGGTACTATTGTGTGTAAGGAAAATGATGAAAATTGTACTTAAGGTAGTACACTTTGTTAGGTTTTCTAGTTAGAAATCAACTAACTAGTTACAAAAAAAAAAAACAATTTTGATTTGTTTTTATTTAATATAGGAATCTTATTAGACCTTATAATGTCTATTCTGGTTAGATGTTTGTGTGCCTATAATTCTTAATTGAATATATCTCTAACACCTACTTGTCTTGGGCTATAATGATCCTATGATAATCCTTCTGGTGTTCCTTTTAATTGCTAATTTTCATCCTTTCTTTTTAGCTTGTTTTCTGTGGCTTTTTGTGACTAATTAGTTTCCATCTGCTTGTCGCCATTGCTTTGAATTGATTCATTATTTTCTCTATTATTCTAATACTCTGAGATTGCTATTTTCTTGCTCTGATACTCCTAATTGATTAGCATGACCTTTGTTTTTCATAGACTTATTCTTTTATGGTTTTTATACAAGTTGGTGGTTTTCCTTACTGCCAAGTTAGTTATATTCTTGATAAGTCTAGCTGTTAGAAAATCTATCTTGAATCCTGCTAGATAAAGTAAATTTGACTGCTTTACTTAGGCAGAGATAATTCAACCCTATCCAAGTAAATTCTAAAGAGTCATAAACTCATTTAAATTCTAATGTCAATTAAATTTTTTTAATTGATTAAAGTGCTAGAAAACCCAATTCTGGTATTTGACCACGTTTTTTCTGTCAGTGTGAGAAATTTAAAATTTCTACTACCTACTACACCTAGAGTTATTCATCTAAGCCAAACCCAGCTAGACTAACCATTTGCTTTCCTAAACAAACTAAATTAGTTGCAACCTAACTAGATGTCCATTTATTAGTTCCTACACAACATCATGTCACATGTACTTAAGTGTACCTAAAACCACCAAAAACACCCATGGTTTTGGAGTGGTAGCCATCCATTTCTCCTTGTTGGAGAATTTGGATTTTTGTTTTCTTTTAACAATAAAATTGTTACCCATTTTGCTTATTATTATCCTACCCTTCACTAAGTGATCTTATAAGAGTGACACAAAGCAATTTTCCTCCACCTTATAACCCCTAGCTATGAGCCTATAAAGAGTCCCCTCTCTTGTTCAAAAAAAAAAATTCCTAAGTGCTAAGATAGAGTGTTAGAAGCTTCAAGTGTTCAAGAGTTGGTCTAAGTTGTTTCCATCCTTTTCATCCTCTTTTACTTCATTCTTCCCATTTATAATAGGATCTAAGTGGTCTAGACCATTCTCTTTGCTACTTTGGTTCTAAACTTTGCTCTTTTCTTATGTTCATCTCACTAATTGACCATTCATGGTTATGGATGGTGTTCGATCTTCCAAAGATTGAAGAAGATACACACCTTTTGTCATACTCTCTTCCAAAGCTTTAAAGGACCTTGCTTGAAAGTAAGGAAAGCTAATCATTTTCTATGTGTTTTAGTTATGGTGGTTATGTTCATGTGGTTCTTGATGTGTTATAAATTTTGTTGGTTTTTTAAAAATTGTTAATTTGATGAAAGAAACCATTTTTGTGAAGGTTTGCTAAATGTGTATAATGCTGTTTTCATTTCTTATTTGAACACTACTCATAATTTTTGTTGTATCTTGAGCTGTGATTAATATTTTTGAGTGTTTTTATTTTTTTATAAACTAGACAAAATTTGCTCTAAAATAGACTCAAGAAATGCATTAAAAGGTTAAGGAATGAAAAATCTATGCCTTTTGAAAGTTGTACTTGATTTTTGAAAATGCCGAATTGGCAACTTATGCAAAAATGTGATTTTGAAAGATTTTGTTGTGTATTTGTTTGAAACTCTTAAAATGACCAAAAACTAAACTCCATAAGATTTCCAAGAATATATGGTTTGCCTATATTTATTATAGTTTTCTATTTTTAATAAATTTTAAAATCTAAAGGCTGTACTTGTTTTCTGACTGAAAGTGGTTTTAAGAATTGTGAAATTTCAAATTGGTCATTTTGGAAATTTTTTAAGTGTACTTTCAGAAAATAAATGGTTTGGAATCTGAAAAGTTTCGATTGGATGTGAAAATTAGCAAAATAGATTCAGTGGTCTTCCAACAGGTTGTTCTGACCTTACTATTTTGTTATTTTTGTATCTTATTTTGTAGATTTTTTCTTGAGGTGATCTTTGATGATTTAGAAAATAGAAAAATTGAATTTTTAACAAGCTATAGATCATGTTAAGCAAAAATCATTTACTTGTTCAAAATGAATTTTAAAGCCGAGGCCAGAAATTGATAGCCACTGGAGTCTATTTTGACAAAAGTTTTATAACCTTTTTACTAGTTTTATAAAATGTTATATTTTTTACTCTTTATATTTAATTGTATACCTTTTTAAATAAAATTTAATTATGATTTTCAAGGAAATGCATCCTTTTCTATTTCATATATTTCAAAAAGGTATTTTTGATTATTTAATTAAAAGGGAATAGTAGTAAAATTCACGAAGCTAAGTTTTATGAAAATCTAAGACCTAAGTTTTGAATTGATGATTTCACAATTTTAAATTCTTATCTAAATTTATTATTTTAATATTTTAAAAATAGGATTTTATGATTAATAAAAGTTCGTTTAATGGCGGATTATAAGAGTTTCATGATGTAATCTTGTAAAAGGCATGACATGGTGAAGAAATTGTGACTTGATGGCATGTTGATATGTTGTAAATTGGTGATAAAGACTTATCAAGGTATAAATGATAAGTGGTTGTTGATATGAGTTGCCATCAATGTCTGTTTATGATGAGTTGATTGTCATGCACGATGCATTGTTGTGAGCATCTGATACTGAAGGTGTCAATATTATGGGAATAGTCAAATGCAAGTCAGATGTGAAAGCTTGAGGACTTTGAATGGCACAATTCCACAAGAGACCGGGACCTTGCAAATCTCATGTCATGGTGGCGGTTCCTCCATACGAAAATCCTGACAAGTGCACTGGTTTCTATGATCAATAACTGGTATTTCCCAAATAGTTTTGGCACGTGCCGCATTGTTAACCCTTGGTAGGGTACCTGTGTTGATTTTATCATGATTAAGGAATATCCGGGCTAGTCGCTTAATTTAGATTTTCATGGAGAGTCTAGGATCATGGTTTGCATTTGCATACTTGGTCACACTTTAATTAAGAATAATAATGAAATGGAACCCTTGAATATGCCTATATGTTGTGATTGATTGTATGTTTATCTTTGCGCTTAGTATGTTGTATACTTTACTTGCTATGTTTATTCTTTTGGGTAGCTTGTCCTTGCTTGTGTGTTTTGTGTATGTGTGACTATGATGATCGTGATTATCGTTGATCGCAGGAGCATATGGTGTTTTCCCCTTATAGCGATGCATTCAGTGTGGAGTTGACTTCGACCATGCATGATGGGCGTGATGGTTGGACAATAGATGCTGAATCCCATCAGGCATGTTTTAATAAGATTCTTTTAACTTGTTACACATCGCATAATGCCCTGATTTTTACGATTTCGGTCACCATTCAAGTGATTTCTCAAAGTTCGTTTAGGAGGTTTTGCATCCCCCGGCTGCTATACTTGCACGTGTACTCATTCCTCATAAGGTAGGTAATGTTTGTGAGTATCAAAAGCTCTTTAATACTCGTGCTTCTTATGGATGTGGCTCGGTTCGTGTTTCCTTTGTGGGAAATGATGATGACTCATCCTCTACCTCTCTTCATGGTCTCTAGAAGACAATGTAGTTAATGTTTATCTTTTTTAGTATAGGTGACCAATAGTAGGGAATGAGTTCTGTATCCCTTCCCCCTTTTGCAATGTATTTTGGGTCCATTATCACACACCTCTCCCACCATCTTTTGTAACATCCTAGGCGCTGACAAGGGCAACGAGTGATCATCGATGCAAAATAGATGAGGCATGGACAAGGAGCGGCTCCTAGCAGGCTTTGAGAGGGAAGGACACATGAATGAATCGAATACACACCAAAATAAGAGGGATCTAGAGGCTGTACAGGTATGATATTGTGCAGATAAGGATAGTTTAAAGAAATTAATAAGTGTTATCTATACCAACAAGATGCATCTACTTTTCCGTAAGAACTCCATAGTTAAGCGTACTTGATTTGGAGTAATTTTGGGATGAGTGACCTCCTGGAAAGTTTCCCAAGAAGCGTGTAAGTGAGGACAAAGCACGCTGAAAAGTCTTGTGTTGGTTTATGGAGACAATCATTGATCCTGAAAGCAGTCAGGCGTTACATCTTTCAGTTATTTGATGTATTTGTGGTTATGTAGGACTTCTTTATGTTTCATGTACTATGTACTTTGCATGCTAGGCATGCTACATTTCTATTATATGATGATGTATTATGTGGTTATCTTCATATACTTCTTTCTTTTGTGATGTGTTGACGATAAGCTGAATTATCTTAAAGTAAAAAAAAAATCTATCCATATTTTCACAAGCAAATTAATAGAGTTTTCCTAATTGAATTTAAAATCATTATAGACGATTAGTAAGCGATCTTTTCTTTTTCCTTGTGGCGATTTGTGGTGGTTATATCACGGGTCGTCACACAAATAATCATCAAGTGGTAAAAAGTGGTAGAAGTTCAAACTTTTTTAGAAATCTCAAGAACACAGGTTGGTTTGTCATCATCAAAAAAAATGGGAGATTGTTGAACATGACCTCCAGACATATTGATTGCATCAAGGGTTTTGATGAAGACAAAGCCAAAGTCAATAGAGCTTCAATGAAGACCAACACAAACCCAAAAGGAATTCATGGAAATAAAAGTAAAATAAAAAAAATTGAATAAATTAAAGCCAAGACAACAGTTATTGTGAAGACAAAGTGTCAAAGTCTTAGGCAATTATGTAAGGCTTATCAACTCTAGCTTAATCTGGCACAAGGGGATACTTTAAGAAAGCAAAAATTGATTTTAAGTCACAAATACAAAGAATTTTAATTGAAAAAGTCATTTTAAGTTAATCATGGCTTAAGAATTGATTTTCCCAACTTGGAATCAATTCCTACAATGAGGAATCAAGTGCATTTTCAGAAAATCAATTTTTGAGCATAAACTTCTCCCAAGGAATTGATTCCATCTTTGGAATGATTGATTCCCATGCGAAGGAATCAATTCCCAATAGTTGTTGGAATCAAAGACGTATGAAGCATTTAACCACTCAAGTTTCAAAGACAACAAAAGTTATTAAATTTTTAGAGATCTTATAAATTTGTTTTTTAATAAGCATCCAAATATCACTTTTTAGTAAAAAGTTTTTATCAGTGTCCAATATGCTTTATATAATCTTGTGTCCAACGCGCCTTGTTAAACCAAGTGTCCAATGCTTTATATTATCTATGCGCTCTCGTTTTGAAAGCAGTCCAAAGTCTTATCTAAAGCGTTCTTTTTTAGCTAAGTTTAAAAAGTTCAAATCAATTTATATTTGTGCGCTTTAATACAAATGCCTTATTCCTTTTATGAGCACTAACGTTCAAATATATTCTGCATTAAATTAAAAGCAGATATATGTTTGTGTATGAGTATAATTACATAGAAAAGAAAGTAAACTTATCAAGCTGTCAAACCAGAATAATGAATGTTCAGAAAAAGCAACTCTAAAGCACAGAACTGCACCATCCTTTTTTAGTGTAACCACAAAAGATGTTTTTCTGCTCCTTCCGCAAACTTGATACACGAGCTGTTACATGGGACAAGTTTCACAACGTGCCTCTGAATCTTGAAGTTTGCCCATCTCAACGGTTATCTTGTCGTGATTATATATTTACACCAAGACCAAAGTTGCAAAGCGATGATGAACAAGAACATATTGCAGTGTGCCTCTTTGAATAAGCACTATAATCTCTCCATTTTCTTATACTTTGCATAACAAAGTTACTGTAAAACTTTCTCTGTAATTTTTCATAGTCTCACTCTGTGAGTAGATTTCTGTAAAACACTTCTTTGGCTTGTAAAAGCCTAGAGAGGCTTTGTGACAAAAGAATACTTTGGTTGAGTAAGTGATCTGGTAATCACTGTTGTTGGCCTGAAAAGGCTAGTAAGAATACTTGCCTGTAACCAAGAGTTGGTTAGTGGAAAATCCTTCTATACAAAGGTACTAGACGTAGCTCAAGTTAAGTGAATCAGTATAAAAATCCCTCGCGTGCTTCTCTTTCCTTATTCTTATCTTGCTTTATTTGTTTCACTTCTTTTTGTTTAAAGTTTTGCAAAAAAGTTTTTTTTTTGAAACACACAATTTAACCCCCCCTTCTTATGTGTTTCCATCTTTTCAATAGCTAGTTTTTGAAAATAAGAAAAGATTTGATCTATTTTTAATTGGTATCTTTTATTAATCAAATCCAATCTTTAGGGATTGTGCAATTAATTGCTATCTATCTTTTAAATCCCTATATAAAGAATACTTTTCGTTAAACTAAAAGATTTGATTTAAAATTTAATTGATATCTTTTCTTATCAAATCTTTTCTTTTAGGATTTCAAAATTAATTATTTTTTATCTCTTTAATCCCTATATAAAGAAAGTCTTTCATAAAACAAATTAAGAGAGAAGAGAATAATAAGAGTTGGGGTTATTCTGCTTGAGCCAAGTCTTAGAAAGAATTATGAGTCATAGTGTTTCAATTGGTGATATATCCACTTTGAGAATGGTTATTAACTTTTGACTTTCCTTTTTGTGAAATCCAAGGGTGCGTTCCCTTGGTGGTTCTAGGAATAGGTTTTTCCTAGGCTTTGAAAGTGGGTCCTTTTAAGTTTGTAGGGTGGGTTCCTTATGGTACCCTATGGTGAGTTCCCTATAATGGGTGATTAGAGTGATAAAGTGAAGAGGGTCCTAGGTTGGATTGTCAAGGTGGGTCCCTTAAGTGTAAAAAGCTTGTTGCACTATAAACTCTAATATGATAGTGGAGAAATCTTAAGCGTGGCTTGGCGACTAGAAGTAGATCGCAGTTGGTGACCAAACTAGGATGTATGATTTGCTATGATTTTACTTTAATATCTATTAATCAAATCAAATAAGGGTTTCTCTCTTCATCTCTTTTCACAATTACAATCTTCATGATATGGGGTGATTGCTTTACGAAAAAGTTTTTATTATAACTTAATTCAACTTCCCTTGAGTTATTGAAGCCATTTAGTTAACATCAACAATTTCGTTTTGATGAGGGGTGTAAGCAATGGTCAATTATCAATTCATAAACAACTCATATATGCCTTGATCTCTTTCTTAACATTACTCTTGAACCTTTTGAAACAAGAAAGTGCTTTTGACTTCTCACATAGAAAATATACCTAGGTATTTCAGCTAAAGTCATCAATGAAATACAACACATATCTCTTTTTTGGGTTGTTTGAAATGGGAGTGATTAGACCTCATATATCTATATGCATTAATTGTAACCTTGACGAAGCCCTCCATAGACTTTTCTTCGGAGTTATTTCTTAGTACTACTTCCCCTTTAGACAATTAAATGCATAACTTTAAAAGTGATTTGAGTTGAGCTAGTCCATCAACCATCTTGTAATGAAGGGTTTTCAAACCTTTGAAGCTTAAGTTCCCATATCTACAATGCCACAAGTAAGTCTTTTCTTCATTGGTGGTTTGAAAACATGTAGGCTTTTTAGGCATCATTCTAGCAAGTAGAATAAACATTCAATTCATTGTTATATTAGTCTCCCTTCTAGGATGATAGATTTTACACTTACCATTTTCAATTGGGATTACAACTCCTTTCTCTTATAACTGCCATAAGCTTGGCAAATTATTCTTCAATTTTAAGCTGTAGTATACCTTTGTAGTAACTTGTATGATGCCTACAACTTGTAGCCTAATATTTCCTTTTTCCCATAATTGACATTCTTGAATTATTTCCTAGCTTGATTGTTTGCCTTTAATGCTCATTAAGATTTGAAATCTATTTTTTACTATCACTCATATGGTTGTTACAACCCAAGTCAAAATAACTATATTTCTTCTTTCTTTGCTTGATTAAGTTTAACTTAGGACATTAGTAACAATTCCTCATCATTATCAAGCTTGACATAATTGGATCCTTTCTCCCACTTAGGGCACTCGTATTAAAATTTTCCCAGCTTGTGACACTTATAACACTCAATAAGAGCTTTATTAGGGGTTTGTCTTCCTTGGCATCATCATCATCTTCCTTAAAAGCATCCATAAGATATTCCTTTGCCTTCAAACTTGTACTCATCTTGAATCAGTCTGAGATGTTCATTGTCTTTTCCTTGAGTTATGAAAAACTTATATGATGGTTATCCGTTTTGGCACAATGAAGGCTAGTGGCAGATGGTTAAGGTGCTTGCAAAGGCATTCCAACGCTCAAGTTAGAAAATTTTGGCAGAATGACAAAAATTGTTATAAAGGCATACATGACACTGCTGTAGTGGTCCTATTTATAGGGAAATTCTAAGATAAGCTGAGATGAAACATGTAAGGCCTAAGGCCTTCTATAGGAAATATTCACTTATTTAGAACCATCATGTTATGCAGTTATTTTTGGCTAAGATGTGATCCTCAATTTTGGTTGTAGCTAATTCACCTTGCAAATAGGTCATCTATTATGGATTTTGACCCATTTACTCTACATGAGGCTTTAGGCTTGTGTTGTATTCTTAGTTGAGGTGGACTCAACTATCTGGATCGAGCCTATCTCATTTAGTCAAAACCACATCCCTTCCTTTAGACCTATCTACATTTGTGATCTTTAAAAGTTGTTTTTCTTCTTTGTGACCTCTCATCCTTTACTTGTGCATAAGCAAACTCCTTTGGAGTTCATCTATAGTAAGGTTATTGATTTTCAATGGAGCTAACCACATAATCAAACTTGGCAACCACCGATCTAAGAATTTTCTTAACAATCATTGTCTCCTCCATCTTTTCACCTTGTTCCTTCATCTTATTGACAATGGTAAGTGTTTTGCCTAAGTATTCATTAACACACCTTCATCTTCTTTTATCTATAGGATCTTAAATTCCCTTTAAAAGGCTTGCAATTGAACACATTTGACCTGGGTAGAACCTTGGTGTGTCTACTTCATTAAATCCCAAACTCCTTTAGTAGTCTCCTTGTTTAAGATTGTTCCGTGATTCTTCCATTTATAGCTTGGTGTTTCTTTTACACTCAATCTATCTATGAGAAATTTGTAATTTCTTAGCTCTCAAACCTTTTCAACCAAGCCATGTGAAGAGCTGCAGATACCATTTATTACGTATTGTAAGCAATAAACTAGAAAACACAATTTTTTGGGAGAATGCTCTGTATTATTGAATTCAAAGTACAACTATGGCTTATTGCCTTATTAGAAAAACTAAAAGATAATGATTCAATCCAGATTTCTTAACAACAAATGTGGTAAGCATTTAAAAACCAAATCCCAAAGCATGACCCTAAAAAATTAAGAATTCTAAAATCCTAATAGCAAAATCCTAAAGACTTCAACGTAGAATTCTTTAATTGGAACGATTTGGAATGTCAAGGCATTAAAAATCTTACCTTTCCACTGATCAACAATGGTTGGACAGGTTAAGAGTGAGTCTTTTTGTGTGGTAGACAATGGAGTCCAGAAGAAAGAAGGTTTGTATGGCAAACAAGATTCATTATTAATTTTTAAAAGTGTCTTTTTTCAATTCACTCGAACCGTTCTTTTTTGTAAATTCTATATCAATGGATAAAATTAAATGGACCACCAATGGAGAAGAGATTTTGGGGTCTGTTGTAAGAAAAGTCAACAAAATGAGCTAGTGCTCTTTGCTTATCCATCATTTGAATTAGGGGGTGTTTGTGTTTTAGTTTATTCAGTTTTCAATTTTCACACCAAAAAAAATAAAAAATCATCTGAACTAAACATAAAATATTGTGCAATTTAATTTACTTTGGTTTGAATACAATACCAAATTCAAACCATACCAAGCCAATGCTTTGTAGTTTAGTTTGGATTGGCTATTTGATTTTTTTAAAAATTATTAACTTATTTTTTATGAGAATTAAAATTGTTTATAATTTAACAACTAATAAAATAAATTGACACAATATAAAATCTAACAACTTCTTAAATTTTATTTAGCTTTTGAAAATGACATTTACTAAAGTTGTGGTTTAGGTTAAGGAAAGAATTAAATTTTATATGAGTATAACAGGAAAAACAATATCAATATATTAAAAGTATGGTTAAATTCGATTTGATTATATTTTAATAATAAAAATTAAAAACTGAATCAAATTGAAATTAAACATATGTATTTCATACATTACTTTTGCACTATTCAAAAAAAAATTCGCTTAATCATCTCAAACTACTTATCTTTTACCATTATTTGGATACTCAATCTTCTTAACTCCCTTTCAATTCTTTTATCTCTATCTCTAGATTTAATTTCAACAGTTCTTTTTAAAGGAATTGTCAATAGATAAAAATAACCTTATACAAATTGTTCATAGTATATTTAAAATATAATTTATATATTCAAAGTTTTTTTTTTGTAGAGATGACAGGTATCTTCTAAGGAAAACAATCTTACTCAAGTCAAATAAAATTATTATGGGTGACAAAGCTTTCTCTTCAAGTATTTAACGTAACTGCATACCTAGCAGTCAAATTTAATACCATATGTTAAGATGAAACAATCTTGTATCAGTTGATCCACGCACTCGATATTTATTTATTATAAACTTTAATTGTATAAAAATATTTATGTTTTACAATGCATAAGTTAAAATATTAGGATTAAATGAATCGTTAAAAGTATAATATTAGTCTTCATTCTTAAAATTATAAAAATATTAATTTAATCTATAAAATTATTAAATATTAGTCATTTAAGTTTTTATTTTTATAATTATAAAAATTAAAATTGTTATCACTAGATAATTTTAGAAATTAAAAATAATATTTTATATTTTCAAAGGCTATATTAACATGTACTTATAATTGTAAGGATTAATTTAATATATTGCTGTGAGAGAAAAAAAAATCGATGATATTTCTTTAATTTAATAAAGACAAAAACTGGAGTTCCATGGGATGACTCACATCAAGACAAGCGGTGAAGGTTCGTGTTTCTTTAAAATGGATCCAAGTTTAATTCTTGATAAATCCTAGTGGGGAAGAAATTTACTCAAATCGCTCTCTCAACCAGAAGGAGGAAGAGGTTTTGGAGTGTACTAAGTTTATTCATGTCTTGTTCATCGCCGTCCCAAATCTTCTTTGCATAATGCATCAAAAAATGACATAAATTAATTAATTAAACTGGTACAATAAATCAAAAGAAAGCAGAGGGCAATCACATACTCTGGTGGTCCATATCTCTTTTTTTTTTTTTTTTTTGCTTTTAGCATATCTATACTATTTTACATTTTTATCAATATTGCGTAATATTTGAACATATTGCATTTTCTTAAAAATTTGTCGAAATTAAGCACTTATATATAATATCGCATGTGTACAATTGTACAAATACCATTCACTATTTTCCCCTCTTTTTATCATTCATATAAAAGATTAACTAATTTGGTATGGTCGGTCGGTGGAGAAGCGTGCTCCAAATTAGACAAGAGACATGGACAGGCAAATCTTACCTTTATATTTTATAATAATAATAATTGCTATCACATAAAATGAGTGTAAAATAACAAAATAAAAACGAGAAAATAATATAAAATATTAAAATGTAAACGTATATAAAAGAATAAATTAACAATTTATTCACTTCGTTTCTTATTAATATAAGAATTGCTAACGTTTTATGTAATATAGGAAGAGGAATGCTATTAAACAAGTGCGATCAATTGTTAAAGAGTTATATTATTTATATAATATATTTTTAAAATATGTTTTTTGAAAAGCATATTTTTCTATAATATTTTTTTAAAATATTTCAATAATAATTTTTCTATTTCTCTTCATGATATTGTTGATCTTATTTTATATTTTTTTCTTATCTCTCAGAATTATATATTTTTTTACAATTTTATTCTGCAAAAACAATTTCTCATTTGTTAAACAGGGAACTCTTTTATTCGAGCCTTCCTATATATTGAAAAGCGGATGAAGTTGGATTTATTTTTCGCATCCTCCGAATTTTCTTTCTTTGGCACTTTTTCTTTCTTTTTGTGTTTTCTTCATGTACCAATAAAAAAAAAGTATGAACAAGGACGTATATATAAAAAAATAATACTATATTCTCCTAGAAATCTTCCAACAATTTTTTAAAATATTAAATAAAAATACATTTAATATTTTAAAAACTTTTAAAACATTTAATACTTTTTTTATCTACTAGTAAATAGGAGGATTGTAAGAAGATTTAGAATTATTTTAAAAAATATTAAATGTTTTGAAAGTTTTCAAAATATTAAATGTATTTATTTTTTATTTAAGATTTTTTCATAAATTATTAGAAAAATTTATAAAAAAGATTTGTAAGAAAATGTACAATGTTACCCTATTATCTAATAAATAAGAAAATTATTAAAAGAATTTTATAAAAATTTAAAATCATTCATATGATAAGGTGCACGAGTAACGTTCTTACATCTTAAATGGAAATTCTATATCCTCCTGTGAATTCTCTTATAAATGTTTCTTTTACTTTATAGAGAAAACATTAAATAAAAAAATAAATATGTTTAATGTCTTAAAAATATTAACACATTTGATATTTATCATACAAAAGAAGTAGAAGAATTAGTGTGTAGAAAGTTATTGTATGAGGATTTACCATGTGTGTTTGGTGTTAGATACCACCTTACATGCTTCTTTCTAAAGCAATATAGAGTAGCTTATGCATTTTAATGTGAAATTTAATACTTACATTCATAATCAATGCGGGATTGAACATACTTAAAGCATGCTTGGTTGCAACTCTATCATCTCGTACATGCATAAAATATTGTTCCCTAAAATATGCGACAACATGGGTTGGTAAATCGTTGTGACGTCTAAGGTGGATTGGTATTTAAGTAGTCCATTCCTAACCATTAGATATATTAGTAAAAAAAAATCAACAATTGAGATTGAAGATTGGATACTTAGAAGTGATTTTTATTAAGTTTTGCAAAATGGTTCTTAAGATTGATACTTCCTTAGACTATTATTACTTGAGACTGATACTCTCAAGGACCAATGTTCCCTAATATCGATGCCCCTTAGGACTAATACCTACTAGACCAATACCTCTTAGGACTAATAACCTCCTAGTCCTTATATAAAAGGATGAAATCCTCAAGACTAGGTAGTATCAATCCTAGTACGAGATATCAATCCTAAGGAGTATCAATTCTAAAGGGTATCAATCGTAGGGAATAATGGTCCAAGGAAATATCAATCTTAAGAACCATTTTGCAAATTTTTAACACTAGAGACTATTTTACAATTTTTAAAAACTTTTCTTAACACTAGCAAAATGGCATTGTACCATGTTTACCTTCTCTAGTCAGTATTTTTGTTGATCCATGGATGGAGATATGGGTCCACCGTAGAAGAATCTATAAATTATTACCAAACACATGCTTAGATTTACATCTAAAATCAACATGTGTTTGGTTCTGCGTCTATCACCTCATGTGTGTGCTAAAGGTGACAAATTGGCCCTTCCCTGAATAACCCATAAATAATATTGGGCTAGGCTCTTGAATTTTAGGCCCAAAAAAATCAGGTCAATTTGGCCTAGTTCGATGGGCCTGATAAGTTAGCATGGGCCCATAAAATGTTGGTTCAGTATTATTTATTGTTTTATTTATTTTCTTATAATATTTATATAAAAGTTTATTTTAGTTTGTGCAATGTATAGGATAAATGTTTGTTTTACATAACTAAAATTAATAATAAATAAATATTTTTTAATATATAAACTATATTATAATTAAAATTTGTAGTAAATGTATATTTTTGAATATATAAATTATATTTTAGATTTATGATAACTAATGTATATTGTGATGCATAGTTATTTTTAACTATAGATTTTTTAAAAGAAATATTAAAATTTAATTTAAAAATAAGGATGATAAAGATAGACTAGAAGAGATGAAAGATTTAAAAATTCTTGTTGAAAAAAAACTCCTAAAATCGCTCTCATTTAAGATAGTTATTGTGATTTATATATAAAGAGAATTTAGGCAAAAAAAAAAAAAAAGGTCAATTTGACCTAGTCTGATGGGCCAAACTAACAAATCTGCATCTCATAAGGAATTCAACTTGACCCAACCTGCTTTTCACACCTTAAATTATAGGACCCAACCCAGTCAGGCCGAGTGGTTCATTTGCCATTTACGTGCATAAAATATGTGAAATTGAAAAGGTTAAATTAATCAATAGCTTCCTAAACTATTTGAAAATTTTTAGTTAGGTCCACAAACTAAAAAAAAAATTGTAATTGGATCTTTAATATTGTAAAATTTTTGTAATCTGGTCTTTAGGTTAGTTTCTAGTGACTTGAAACTGTCAAAAAAAATAATTTATGATACTTTTCAAATCCTAAGAATCTAATTGCAAAATTTTACAAAATCAAAGACCCAATTATAATTTTTTTTAGTTTTTGTTTTTTGGTGAACCTAGAGTGTCCCCTAGCCGAAAGCTAAGAATTATTACTTCGAAATACTGAGATTCATTTAGGAGATTGACTTTTTCCAAGAAATGTTTTTTGATATACAAAGACCCAATTATAATTTTTTTTTTATTTTTATGAACCTAGAGTGTCCCCTAGCCGAAAGCTAAGAATTATTACTTCAAGATAGTGAGATTCATTTAAGAGATTGACTTCTTCCAAAAAATGTTTTTTAATATACATAGACCTAAAAATTGAACCACTAACTACATGCTTAAAAAATAAAATTATCTACTAATCATGTCATACTATGTTGATATAATTTATTTTTTTTAATTTAAGAACTTAATTAAAATTTTCTAAATAATTTAAGAAACTTCTGATTAATTTAACCAATTGAAAAACAACAAAGAGTGACTTCACAATTGGATCTAAATTAATGCGGCATCATGGTTTGATGAATCGTAACGAAATCCACGTTTTCACGCCAGTGCAGAACCACTTCTTTGATGCTTCAAAGTTAACACACGTGTGTGGATACAAAGGCCGTTCCAAACACGCTCATAGTTAGAATTACCCTTCTAATGAAATCAAAACATTACATAGGAACGCGGAGAATTTGAAGAAAGCAGTAGTTAGACCGTCCCCTCTTCCTGATTGACCAGTTAGACTCTTGACTCTTGGCATTCTTCACGTTTAACTTCATTGTTTTTTCTTTTTCGTCGGAGAAAATGAGATTCCACAGCATGATTCATGTTTTCACAGTTTTTCTCTCTCAATCTCACCGTCCACTCGTTCTCTCACTAACCCCACTTTTTATAACATTATTATGATTATAATAATCAATATTTTCCTTTCCACTTTTCTCTCTCCTTCCTATATATACACCACCTTTCTTTAGCACTCTCACCTTCACTTTTTCACAGCACATCAGCACTCATCATCATCATCATCATCATCATCATTCTCTCACCACATTCTAAGCAGCTCTATCACCAATAATGGCATCCTCGACCTTTGCTTTGAGAACCATCTCCTCTTTCTCTGTGAAACCTGTTACCACCCCAAAATCATCACTCACCGCTTCATCTATCTCAACCCTCTTACCCTTCACTTCATCACCCTCATCTCTCTCTAAAACTCTCAAACTCAACACCTCTTCCCCACACTCTCACCTTTCAGTGCCCCACAAGTCCTTCACTTGCAGAAGCCAGGCTGAACCATCATCTGACTCAGGTGGATATCCCATCTGCCCCTACAAGTTTTTCAATCTTCTTGTTCTAATGTTCTCTACCCCACATTGAAGATCTGTGGGATTTGCTTGATTCTGCGCTGACCCTTTGGCTTTTTTGCTTGATCTTGCAGGCAAAGTCCAAGAACTGTGTGTCTATGAGATCAATGAGAGAGATCGTGGAAGCCCTGCTTACCTCAGATTGAGCCAGAAAACTGTCAATTCCCTTGGTGATCTAGTCCCCTTCAGCAACAAGGCATGTTACTTTTTTGTCTTTGTTTAATACTTGCAAGTTTTCTGAGCTTTTGTTCATTTTTCATATAAACTTTTATTAGTAATAAAAGCATAACTTTTGTATTTGCCTTTTCCGCTTTACCTGATTATATTTAAATTTCCAGTCTTGGGCTAAACTTTGAAGTTCCTTTTTTTGTCCTTTACTTTATCTAAAGTAAAAGGGTGTTCATGTATTTTTTCACACATTCACATATTTAGCAACTTGGAACCATAGGATAAAGATTAGACAACTAATATTTTATTTCAGTAAATCAAACTTAAAACCCACATCCAAAATTTGAGTAATCCAATCTTCATCTAACGGTTACAAATGTATTAATTTTGTGAATGCGTGAAAAATTGACAAGTGAGTAAATCAGACTTAAAATGTAACATTCAAAATCTGAATCATTCGATCTTCAGTTACAAATGTACTAATTGCGTAAATGCGTGAAAAATTGACTACACTGAATATGTTTCGGTTCATGTTTTGTTTATTTAATTCTTCAATTTTGTGTGATTTTTATGGTATTGATTTTTTATTTTTTTTAATTAATTCTGGATCATGCAGTTGTACTCTGGATGCCTGCAAAAGCGGGTGGGGATAACAGCTGGTATTTGTGTTCTGATCCAAAACAAAGCAGAGAAGAAGGGAGATAGGTATGAGGCTATCTACAGCTTCTACTTTGGGGACTATGGTCACATTTCAGTGCAGGGTTCTTACCTGACCTATGAGGACAGTTATCTTGCTGTGACTGGTGGATCTGGCATCTTTGAAGGGGTGTATGGTCAGGTCAAGCTGCATCAAATTGTGTTCCCCTTTAAGCTGTTTTACACATTTTATCTTAAGGGTATCAAGGACTTGCCTCAGGAGCTTCTTTCCAAGCCTGTTGATCCCAGCCCAGCTGTTGAGCCCAGCCCAGCTGCCAAGGCCTGTGAACCACATGCTGTTATTGCTGGTTTCACTGACTGAGGAATGAGGATGAACATTTTTTTTTTGGTTTTTTTTTAGCCCTTCATTGTGGACTTAGTTTGAAGACCCTTGCAACAAGTTCACAATTTAACCACCTGTTAGTTGCATTGAAATTTATGTAATTGTTGGTCAAGATGTCAGGTAGTAGAGGTTTGGTTGTTGAATAATTAAAGTGACAAGTGAGGTAATTGGGTTTTGCAGTGGCGGAGCGATGGGAATTTATAGAAGCCATGTGCTTTGTTTAGTGTAGTTAGTACTTATGGAGGTTGGCCATATATTCAAGAAAGTGTTGCACGAGCAATTATTGCAGATCTATTGTTGAGATTACTGAATCATATTGGTTTAGATCTTATGAACTTTTAATATTGTCATTGCCTTGTTGAACCTTTTTTTATGACCCACCGAATGCTAAGAGTTAGGTATGTGAGAATATTGTTATTAATGAATTCTAGATGTATGGTATGAATGCTAATGTGTAAAATGTGACTATATTATATTGTAGTGTGGCGGCGCTTAAGTTGGGACTAAGTTGTTCATTGATAAATTCACCCAAAAAAAAAGAAAAGAAAAAAGTTGTCCATTGATAATGAATAGTGAGATTAGAAGAATGGTAAACTTCTGTAAATTTTGCCATCCAAAGCCACGCACTGCATTGCCCATGCTTTTGCCCCAACATCAAATCAAGCGTATATGCATTTGCTTCTACTCTTTTGATGCCGAGAAGGAGTTCAGTTCATGTTTGATTGTACGGGAATGGATCCTCTCATGTTGAATTCTTCACATGATCATATCATGTAGAAATTGTGACCATCTCTTTCTTTTTACAAATTAACTAGTATTTTAACCTGTACATTATACAAAATAAATATTTATTTTATATAACTTAAATTTATAATAAATAAATACTTCTGAGTATATAAATTATATTATAATTAAAGTTTGTAATAAATAAATATTTTTGAACATATATATTATATTTTAAATTTATAATAAACAATTGTTGTAATACAATGTTAATTTTTAATTATTGATTATTTCTTCTAATAAAATATTAAAATTTAATTTAGAACTGAAGATATTGAAAATGATAGATTGAAGGAGTTAAGAGGTTAAAAAATTTCTAAAATCACTCTTATTGAAAAATGACAGCTAAACGCTCTCGTTGAAGAATAGTAGCTAAAAACTCTTTCGTTTAAGATAACTATTCTCATTTAATATATAGGGTGAATAAGTGAGATCATATTAAAATTTGCTTACCAAATAAGTGAGATCATATTGTATCCCCGCCTGTCACGGAAATGTAGCAAACCAAATATACATCAATGCACTTTGGCAATGTGGGTAACAACTATAGCAACAACAATAGTAGCAAACTGATGATATTCTTCTTCATTCAGATTTTGACTGCATTTATCTTTTATTTTTTATCTAGTCCATTCCATTTTTGACATGTGATTTTGTCTCTTCCTTTGTTTTCACATTCTTGATCCAATTTATTTTAGTGTAACGTTTCCATTTATAATGAGTGTACTATAGGAAATTGTAAATTCTGATTTCATTGAATTATGAAGCTGTAACAGCAGCATATATATATATATACATAGGTTTTTTGCACGCACTAAGAGATAAAAGGGAGACAATTTAAATAAAAACAAATTTGAATTGTTGTTACATATTTGAACTTTGAATGCCAAGATAATGCCAACTATGAAATTCAAATACAAATTTGAATTGCTATTACGGGTTTGGACTGATAACGCCAACACGTCTCTGCAAGATGGTGGTGGAGGAGGCAACACCAATCTTGGACATTAACCATTGATGTCTAGATGAGCCGAAGGGCCTTGTGAGTAAGTCCGCAAGCTAGTGGTTGGATGGCACGTTGGAAACCACAAGTTCTTTCTTAGAAACCAAGTCGCGCATGAAGTGGTAATCAATGGAGAGATGCTTCATGCAGGAGTGAAAGACAGGAATTGCACAGAGGTAGGTTGCTCTAATGTTATCTGAGTAGTAAATGATTTACCAAGAAGAGGGAGATGAAGTTCCTTGAATAGCTTCCACATCCAAAGAAGTTCAGCCATATTGGATGCAATCGTGCAATATTTTGCTTCCGTAGACAATTTCGCTACCATTTTCTACTTCTTGCAAGACAAGAGATGGCATTAAGGCCAATGGCGGATCTTCTAAGGGAGCGGAGGGGGGCCATGGCCCCCCATAAATTAGTAAAAAAAAAATTAATATTTTTAAATTATATATTAAAAATTATCTATATTTTAATTTCTTTTAATAAAATTTGTCGTAATATTTTAAACAATTTTTTTAAGTTGTTTGTTTATTAATTATTAGTCATTTTAAGTTATTGAATACACACAAAACAACACTTTAATTGAAAGTAATCTTTAATATTTATTATTATTATTATTATTATTATACATAATTTTATGTTAATATTACAATTTGTTGAAAAATCCATTGAATTTTTTTATGTTTTCTGTGTATTCTCATATAAATTTTATTTTGCATAAAATAACTTAATGTATCTTGTAGATTTTTTTCACAAAATAATTTATAGATAAATTTTCTAATTTTTTATTCAGATAAAGGTATAAAAGTCGTAAAACAAATCAAAAGAGTGTTAATAAAGTAGAAACAAGATATTTTAATACCATAAAAAACTAAATTAAGAAAATAATTAATATTTAAGTAATACCATTAAATGTTTATGTTTGAGTCCATAAAGTGCCTTTCAAAGCTTGATGGAGTGATCCGAGTGTGCTAAGTGTGATCATTGTTGGAGCTTAGCTTGATGGGAAGGGCAAATGCAATTGTGAGTTCTATAGGGGATTGAGAGGAAGTCTTTGTTTTGGATCGAGACGTGTTGTGGGGCAATATGCTAATTTGAGACCATATAGGAAATTGTAAAATATGATTTCATTGAATTATGAAACTATAACAACAACATATACACACACACATACACAAAAGTTTGTTGTAGGCATTAAGAGATAAAAGGGATACAATTCAAATAAAACATATTTGAATTGTTGTTACATATTTGAACTTTGAATGCCAAGATAACGCCAACTATGATATTCAAATACAAATTTGAATTACTGTTACGAGTTTGGACTAATAATGCCAATATGTACAATATTCATATCCCAACTCCCAAGTTTAGTCAACCTATGAAAAATTGTCATTGGTATTTTTTTGTCTAATGGGTCTTCAATGATAGTAGAGGTCACTCCTTTCTTTTGAAATCTTTATATTATCGTGTATGGTTCCCTTTTCTTTATTCCTAACTCTCATTATAGTGTTGCCTTTGATGCTACTTATTGCACAATTTGGGGAAGACACTACATTTGACTACATTACTATATACTCTTATCTGTCAACGATTTGATGGGTTTCTCTTTCTTGTTGCCATGTGCCTCTATCTTAATTCAACATAGATCCTATGTTGCCCCTATTACCTGTGCAACGAAAAAATTAAAACAAGAAGCACATAGAAAATGGAGAAAAATAAATAAATGATGGAAAAATAAAAAGAAAGTAGATAGAGATAAAGAGGCTGTAGGGAGTTGCAAAGAGCATTTGCTGTAGAGGATCCAGGTGCATCTCATTTGAGTTTGTCTGTTTTCAACTTTTCAAGATCTACCCACAAGCGTGGGGACTTGGATTCTTTCCACCTAGTTCTCTCTAGTCTCTTTGTCTCTCTTTAATTTCTCTTTATTTTCCATCATCTATTTTCCTTTCTCCATTCTCTCTGTTCTGCTTTCTTTTTATGCTGTAGGAACACGAAGGCTGGAAAGGATTTAATTTTCATGCATAAAGGGGTTTTAAGAGCATTTCCAATGTAAAAACTCATTAAAGTTTCACACTTCCCCGAGATATCATATCATCTTTTAATGTTATAAGCAATGATGTGCTAGAAATACGCTCAAGGGCAAGTGTACCCTTATCGCAATAGTAACAAAAGGACATGAGTCCAAATATCGAACCCAAAGGACTAAATGGCAATTACCAATTTCCATAGATTCTATATTGTTTAGGTGAAATTAAATAGGCAGTGGGTTGATTCAATAATGATAAATGTGAAATAGGAATTGTAAAACAAGCAATGACAAGTAGAGAAAAATTTAGAGAAAAATAAGCTTAGGGTTGTGATTTCCTTCGTGTTTTTAAGTTCCTTCACATCTAATTCTAACTAAACCTCGTACTATTCGTCAATTACCAATATTCGCCTACGTATTTTATTGTCAATTGTTGGTCATAAATTGCAATAGTCCTTTCTAAGTTAATTTCCTAATTGATCATATGAGATATTAAAACCCTAGGAAGGCATGAGGAATAAAGGGGGGATTAATTAATTAATTAATTAATTGGAAATTAGGAATGAAGGTTGATCATACGACAAAACCTAATTTGATTACCCTACACATCTACCAATTAATTACAGTACGGTCGCCGTTCAATTAATGGATTCAAAGCATACAAGGGATGGTCAATTCCAAGTAAGAAAATAAAAATAGTAGAGCTATCTAATTGCCTAAATAGAAACAAAAATTCAATTAAAATTAACCATTTAGGGGTTCCAAACACTAAGTACACCACAACCCTAACAAGGAATTTAGCTACTCATAGCAAGAAGAGAAACAATAATTTCAAAGAAATACATCAAAGGAAAGAGAAGAAGAAATCTTTTACAAGAAAAGGTTTTTCCCTAGTCTCTAACTCTGAGTATCCTATTGCCCTTCAAGAATCCTTCTCCAAAAGCCAAAGACAAAAAGGAAAAGAGGGAAGAGAATCGAGATAAGATAGAGATCCCCTTTGTACTTTGCTCCTTACTATTTGTAATACAATTTTAGAATTCTGGAGCAAGAGGCTTAACCCGGTCCATTTCACACAATCTAAGCCCATTAAAGATTAAAATAACATTAAAAGTTGGACCTTGGACCCGCCCAGCAAGGTTGGAAATTCGCTGGGAGATTATTCAGAAAGAATTTGCTGCATTTTGGTGCCAGGCATGCTGACTCGCCGAGCGAGATACCTCCAGAGCAATGCCCGCTAGGCGGCCTACAGAGCCCGTCAGGCAGTTACGGCATTGTGCACTCCGTTTTGCGTTTCAAGTCTCCTTTTTGGCCCGTTCTTGTGCTTATAGGCTTCTTTTGTGGTCCTCACCTTGGTTCTTGCTTCTTTAAAGTCCACTTTGATAGGTATAATACTCCTCTGTGCCTGTGGACTATATTTCCTTTCTCTGTTCAACTAACTTCCTTCATAAAATCCAAAAAAATTAAGGCAATTCATGTAATTTTAAATAAAAAGCTTAAAAACGCACATCACATGAAATCCTTCATTAATGATCTATTTTCTCACAAATTTTCTATTGGCTAATGCAAAAATCATGTGAACTTGCTCTATAAATCTACATAAAATGTAGATTTATCAAGCAATTCAATCAATATTTTGTTCTAACTAAGAAACTCGTCAAAGTTTCTTGATGGACCTGCAATGTACCACATCTTTTATATTTTATTATTCATTTTAATTTTTATTTAATACACTTCTACGTCAATTGTTAAATAATAAATAAATATATATACTACAGTTTAATTGAATAAAAAATTACTTTAAATTTTAAAATGCATATTAAAATTAATAATAATTTTTAAAATACATGAAGAGATATAAAATAATATATTATTAAACACGATTCAATTTTGGTTATTCTCATGTAAAAATGTTCTCAAATATGCTTCAGTAAGTCTATTTGAAGATGGCAACGCTCTCCTTTTTAAGTATCTTCCAAAATTGAGATGAAGACCATTAAAAACTCCAATTGTTTGGATGATTATATGAAAAATATATATTGTCATCATATGTTTCTCGTTCATCTTCGACAATCATGTTATGCAATATTTTGCACGCATATATTGTGTGCTTCAATGTATCCATGCTGTTGAGCACGTATAATTACGAATCATGATTGAAGAACTCCAAAGGTTTGCTCCACATCTTTTCTTGTTGCTTCTTGATCTTAGACAAACAATTTTCTTTTTTCTCCTTGGGGCATTAAGATGGTTTTTACTAATGTAGTCCATTCTAGATAAATGGCATCTACTAGATAGTAAATTATACCTTAGAAGCTTGCTCTGGCAAATGCCTTATGTTGCCTATTTTTAGTCCCTCACAGTGACTAATATAGATCAATAAAAATAAACAAAGGATTAAAAATGGGCAAAAAAATTTATAGGGACTAAAAATCAAATTCTAAAACAGTTGAAGGTTGAAAAACTTAATTAACCCTAAAATATATTTATATTTGTAGTTAAATTTTTATTTTCCTTAAAATTTAATTGGATTAATTTTGTTTTTTTAAAGAATCTTGAACTTATACTTGAATGCAATATTTTATAATAACATCTAAGTAAAGAAACGTATTTAATAAAGTTATTTAATTAAAAGGGTATTTCTGAAGAAAAAAAATATATATTTAGAAAAGTTTTATTGAAATAAAATATGTATATCTTTAAGAGTTTAATGACTATGCACTGTAAGTGTAAAAAGTTTTACACTGTCAACCAATCACAAATCACCATTGTTATGACTTTTAAGGTAATTATTGTAAAAGTCAACAAACTTACCATACATGGTGATTTGTGATTGGATGACAGTGTAAAACAACTTTATACCGTCAGTGCATAACCTTTTTTCTCTATCTTTTATTCTTAAAAACACATGTGAATATTCTCAATAATGTTTGACTAACCAAATAAATTTTAACAATTCTCTAAAATTATAATATCTAGGATTCATGATTCTCAAGACATAAAAAAAAAAGGCTTTTCCTTCCAAACATCCCATGAATATAGGCTTTTGTTTCTCTAGTGATTGATTATATTTGATTAGCTTTATTAATGTTGTTTAATTATTTAAGTGGTTTGTTATTGTACATGAATGACTTTAGAACTTTATTTATATGTAAAGATTAATATTTGTTTATGTATTTTTTAGGTCACGATGTCATAGATGCGAAGTATCCACCGGTTTTATTGATGACTAATCTTTGTCGAGAAACTTGGTCGGCCACCTTTAGTGGGGTCTCTCCTTCCAACCACATTTTTTCTATCTACAAAGCTTGAACTCGAGACATTGCTTAAGAAATCTGAGCCTAACTCCACTTCGACCAACAACATGTTGGTATATTGTTTATGTTAATTACAAATTACCTTTTAATACTCTTAATAAAAAGGTTAAAATTGAAAACTTTCTCTCTTTTTTTACTTAATCTAAATCTATTATGGTACTATTCAATGTTCTAATTAAATAACCAAAAAAATATAAAATGGAAATATAATGATTAGAATAAATAATATATGTAAGTATAAACTAATCAAATAAAGAATATTTTTAAGAAAAATATTAGGCTTAAAAATGTTTTAAGTCTCTACAAATATGACTTTATCTGGTTTTAGTTATTGCAAAAAAATTTGTTACTTTTTTAGTTCTTATTATTAACACTAGTTAGTTTAGTACTAATATGACTAACCAAATGAATAATATTAATTAAGATAATAAATAATATTTTAAATTTAGATAATAAGATTATTTTTAGGTGTATAGTTCAATTAAGTAATATATTTATTATTTTATATAAATAAGGTGATTATATATTTTTTACTTTTATAATTTATTTTAATTTTTAACATATTATGGATAGTGATTTTTATTGCTTTTAATATTGTTCTTACTTTTCAAATCACTAATTTACTTTTAACATTGTTCTTTTTTTAAAAAAATTACAATTTACTTTTAAGATATCTTTAGAGACAAAATCATTGCTTGTTATATATTAAAAAAATGATATTACAATCAGTCAAAATTAATAAATTGAAATATAAAACTAACATCAAAAGTAATATATTAAATGTAAATTATAAGCATATAAGTAAATTGGTTTTTGTAAAGTACAATATAAAATTAAATTAGTGAATTGAAAAGTAAGAACAATATTTAAAGCAATAAAATCATTGTTCACAATATATAAAAATTAAAAAAAAATTATAAAATTAAATTATATGTAATTACCTTATTTATATAAAATAATAAATATATTACTTAATTGAATTATGCGTCTAAAAATAATTTAATTATCTTAATTTAAAATATTCTTCATTACCTTAATTATCTTAATTAATATTCATCATTTTGTTAGCATGTTAGTACTAAACTAACTAGAGTTAATGGTAAGAACTGAAAAAGAACATTAAGAAAGCGTCAGGGATCTAAAAATAACAAAAAAAAATTACAAGGACTAAAATCAGATAGAGTCATATTTACATAGACTTTAAAACATATTTAAGTCAAAATATTATAGAGAAGATATATGACTTTTTGTAATTTTATTTCTTGACATAATTTATTTAAATTTATTAACATTATTTGGCATTTGTATAATTTTTTATTTAGAAAATGGACTAATACATAAAATAAAAAATATTAATTAAAAATTATATTGAATTGTTCTAAAGATAAATTTTTTTATTTATATAGGACATATTTCATACATGAAGGATTTTCTTCAAATATATGCTGATATAAAATGATATAGCCCCGAAGAGCCTATAAATAATTTATTTGGACTTATTTTATGTTATAAGTGTTTGTGAAAGTATTTAGGAGAGCTTATAAAAATATCTTATGACTAATCCGTAAGATGTTTTTAGCTTTTTAATAAGTTTTTCAAGATAATATATAGGAATAGCTTATGTCGAGTTTATAAAAAAAACTCACCTTTGAATCCTATCAAAACCAAACATATGGAGCCTGCGTATTTATTTATTTATTTTTTGTTTCTTCCCCCCAAATTTGTGATGCCTCTCATACACTCACACACAATGATTAATAAAATGACGAGTGCAATATTTTCAATACATATAATACATGAACAAATTAATATAAATATTAATTTTTACACAAAACAATTATAATTATTTGCTAGTAATTTTTTTTACATATTTCCTTCTTTTTCATTAATTAATATAATTTAGTTAAATAATTTTATATTTTTATATGATGCTAGAAATTTTTTTTATTTGTTGCTAGTAATTTTTTTTATATGTTTTGTTCTACAATGGTGTGTAATGGTTTAATTTTCATAAAGATTTACTATTTTTATATGAATATATTTATTTATACATGTAAATGGTGAATTTTTTAAGCTTATATCATGATTTTATAATATATATGATTTTAATTTTAACATTTTAATGTATATTTTAATCATGTTTTGATCACTAAAGATTTTAATTTTTAAAATTATCGATAAGTTTATGGTGATTTAATTATGGACCTAATTTTAAAATTTTCTAAATTTCTTATTCATAAATTTAAAAATTTATTGTGTTCTTATGTCACATAATTTTTTTTTTAAATTTATGATACTTAAATTTTTGTTCTTCAAAAACTAAAAATAGGTAAATGGTGACTAGTAATTTTTATTTTTAATATTTTTGTGATATATAATGTTAGTGTTTTAATTGTTTAGTTTTTTAAAAATTTTTAATTTATTGTAATCATGATTTGATTCTTATTTTTTTAATTTTTAAAATAAGACGACATTTTATAAGTGTTTATGTAGCAATGCATCTAAATACTTCAAAATTATGTAAGCACTTATCAACAAGTGCATCAAAATGTAAATAACCTATTAAATGTTAAATACTAATAACATATGCTCTTATATTATAATAACTTCTTGAAAAAAAAAATTAAGCTATTTTTTCAAACAGACCCATGGTTTTTTTTATCAGTCAGAAAAAAAAAACAACGAATTATGAATGTGTAGTTCTAACTACACTAGAGCATCAACCAGTAAGTAAAATGACAGTTAGGAAAGATAAAACTCTCAAGCAACAATTGAGTGGCCAGATGATGAATCATTCTTTGCCAACTAGTTAGCACACTTGTTTCCTTCTCGTGAGGTGTGGTTGAACTGAAGATTCTAAGCCCATGACATCCTCTACGAATGTGATCTA